>PVKP010012322.1:0-58693 GCA_004027715.1 Plecturocebus donacophilus | reverse complement strand
TTTAGCTCACAGAAGTTTCTTATTATCCACCTTCTGAAGCCTGATTCTGTGAGTTCATCACACTCATCCTCCGTCAAGCCTTGTTCTCTTGCTGATGAGGAGCTGCGATCCCCGGTAGGAGGAGAGGCATTCTGATTTCGGGTGTTCTCAGCCTTTTTGCACTGGTTTCTTCCCATTTTTGTGGATTTATGCACCTGTCGTCTTTGTAATTGCCGACTTTCAGATTGGGTCTCTGAGTGGACGTCCGGCTTGTTGGTGATGAAGTTTTTTCTGTTTCTTAGTTTTCCTTCGGGGGTCGCCCCTTCCCCACAGACCTGGGCCTTCCTGGTTTCAGCTGTGCTTCTCAGTCCTCAGCGCTTCCAATTGCTGTTCTCCTTGTGGGGATGGGACCAGCGGAGCCCGACTAAAAGGGCACCACCCAGTCCCACACACTCCGCACCAAGAAGCGCCGCGCCGGCCAAAAGAGTCGCCAAAAGATTCCCTCGCCGGGAATCTCCCAGTCCGTGGGCATCAAATATTCATCTGCAACTGCAGCGTCCACTCGCTCTCTGCGCCCTCACCGCGAGCCACAATCCTGAGCTGCTGCTACACGGCCATTTTGGATCTCTCTCTGCCCGGTGATGAAGTTTTTCAGTTTCTTAGTTTTCCTTTGGTGGACGCCCATTCCCCTCAGAGCCAGACCTTCCCGGGTTCGCTGCGCCCGCTGTGAAGCTCTCAGTCCTCAGCGCTTCCAATTGCTGTTTTCCTTGTGGGGATGGGACCAGCCGAGCCCGTCCGTCCCGTATACTCCGCACCGGGAAGCGCCACGCTGGGCGCCGGCAAAAGAGCCGCACCGGCCAAAAGAGTCGTGCTGGCGACCCGTGTGGCTTCTCTGCCGAGACTCTCCCGGTCTGTGGGCAACAAAAATTCGTCGGAAAGTGCGGCGTCCACTCGTTCTCTGCGCTTTCACTGGGAGCTACATTCCTGAGCTGTTGCTAATTGGCCATCTTGGATCTCTCTCCAGAAAATTGGTGCTTTTAAGAAGATGATTCTTCCACGAGAGAGGCTTTGCCTAGTTGTCGTCCAGTTAGTTATCTGGCCTGCGTTTACTGGAAGCAGAAGTCTCAGAGTTTCCAGAAGCTGTATCTCTGTTTTTCTGCTCATCTGAGTCATGTGCACTGAATGTGGCTCCTCCACGCATGTTTATTACTTATCAATACAAATAGGAGGCCAAAAGAATGAAAAGGAGTCAGAATGAGAAGGGCAAGATCCTTCCTGGATCATCCAAGCAGAAGCCAAAGGAAGAAATTTGACTCTAGCAGACCAGGGTCTTCCCAGTATGCAAAATAATGTCAGTGAGACCTGGGTCACCAGTCCCCACTGGGCGGGCCATGCTGCGAGTGATCGTGAATAGGTGGATGCCGATGGGGAGCTCTGGGGCAAACAGGCACAGCTGTACTGTGTTGAACGTTCTCTTAGAACCCGTTTGTGTGTTAAGATGGACCTGGCTCTTGGGAAGGTTACATCATAGAATCTTCTAGAGGTCTTGCTACCTCGCTGTGATGTGTAGTGGCTCCCTTGCTCCAGAATTTGTGACAACAAGCATTTGATGCAGTCATTTACATTAAAAAAACAAATGGTGTCTTTCTTCCAGTCCCTGATCCTGGCAATCACAGGGCTGTTTCTAGCGTGCTGTGATGGACACGCTTATCTTCCGAGGCAGTTCAGCCTCAACGGTAAAATTGCAGGCAGCACACAGACAAGTTTCCCCGACAGGCCAGACACCAGAAGTGCAGGTGGGAAGGTTCCGGGCTGCCTTTTAAACCAAATCAGGAGAGGGATGAACCAAGGAAGTGTCTGCGGTTTGCCTGCCGTGTTTTTCCTTCCTTTGGGGAAATATATAATTATTTTGTATCTACTCATACACATATGCAGGTAATCTTTCATTTTTTAAGAGAAAGGTCAAAGATGGTCTGTGTCACATCAAACTGAAACAGCTTCGGCCCCTTCCTCTGTATTTCTGTGGGAATTGGCTCCGTGAGCTACAGATACAGCAGACGTGGACTGAATCAGATGAGACCATCTGTGCCAGGTCCAGGCATGCTTTTCCCAAATGCGGGAAGGAGCAGGGCTGTCTTGGGCTAGTGGCTGTGATTTGAAGAGAAATCTATGATCTCAAGACTTTCTTTTGTTCCTCGTTTTTCACTTAGACCCAAGGGGCAGGCACTCCACCTGAACTGCAGCGGAGGCTCTTGGCTAGGCCTGTGTCGTGTAAACTGTCCATGAACCTTTACTGCCATTACGGACATTCATTGTAAGTAAGACCCTGTTCTTAGGCTGGGCTCGAGATGTGTACCATCCATGGCACCATCCTTCAAGGGGCTTACAGTTTGTTTGGACAAACAAGAGTGATGCCTGGAAAAAAAAAGAGACAAAACCAAAACCAGACAACATAACCACCTACCCACTCACCCACCCAACCAAAATAAAAACCAAGAAAGCAGGAAAAACAAACAAACAAACCCAAACCAGCCACCATTCCTTCCCACCTCCCTCCTACAATGCAAGCAGCTAATTTTGTTACATGGAAGGCTTCTTGGGGAAGAGGGGTGATAATTTGTGGATTTCTCGAGCTGGAGATTATTAGAGCTTCATGCCCTATTAACATGTCCAGAAGAGCTCTCTGTTTTCTAGTTGCAGGGACACAGTCTACAAATCACAGCCATCCAGGAAATGCTTTACAAAGAGCTTTCTGAATGCTGTGCTACATTTGTGGTGAGGAAAAATGCCTGCATTTAACTTCTGCCTCCCAATCTTCAGCTGACAGAAGCCAGGAAACTGCTCAATTTCAGGTGTTTACTTCAAATACCCCATCTTAGCCAAGTGTCTGTGAATGCAAGGGTCTGCCATCATGCCTCACTGAGACACAGTTTTGCTCTGTCATTCAGTCTGGAGTGCAGTGGTGTGATCTCGGCTCACTGCAACCTCCGGCTTCAGGGTTCAAGCAATTCTTCTACCTCAGCCTCCCAGATAGCTGGGCCTATAGATGTGTGCCACCATACCTGGCTGAGACCGTTTCTAAATTTGTAAAACGACACACCTTTGAGCAATTAGATCTTGTCTTTTGACTTTCTGTTCACCTTGCCATTTGTTTTTAGCTTGAATCTCATACTCATTCAATCTAACTTAGGACACTGGTATCCAAAGTGAGGCATGGCCCCAGGGACTTCATACCGGCACTTGGTAGTGTTGGGGTAATGTGTTTTTTTACAGGTGTAAGTTGGTAAAACCCAGGATTCAGAATCTCCTGATTGTTCTCATGGACGCTTGTCTGAGCCATCCCCATCTTGGACTCCAGCCATTTCCTCTTTCAGCCCGACAGCACTGCCTTCCCAAACCCTAGGACAGTCACAGTCTTCCCCAAGTTAAACACGTTAATATCTCCCCATTACTATTTTTTGAAAGAAACTTTTTATTTTATAATGGTTTTAAATTTACAGGGAAAATGCAAAGGTTGAACAGGGTTTCCATATCGTACAAACCCAGTTTTCCCTTTAGTAATATTTAATATAGTGTGAGGCATTTGTTATAATAATGGACCAATACTTACACATTCCTATTAATTGAAGTCTATGCTTTATTCACATTTTCTTGGTTTTAACCTAAAGTCCTTGTTCTGTTCCAGGATCCCACCAGGATACTGTGACTGCTAATACATTGAATTTAGCAGTCACATCAGCTTGTCTCAGCTGAGATGGTTTCTCAGACTTTTCTTGTTTTTGACAACCTTTGCAGTATTTTGTAGGATGCCCCTCTAGTGAGATTTGTCCAATTTTTACCCCTCATGATTAGACTGGAGTGATGTGTTTTTCAGAGGAAGACCACAAAGGTTAAGTGACATTTTCTTCACCCTCAAATCAAGGGTCCCCGCTATCAAAATTACCTACCACTTCTGACATCAACCTTTATCACCTGGCTGAAGTAGTCTTTTTCAGCTGTCTCCACTGTGAAGTGACTCTTTTTTCTCCTTTTTCGTCTTTGGAAGGAATTTATCATCTGCAGCACCCACTAAAGGAGTGGCAAATTTTGCTTCATCTCCTTGAGTGTGGAGTATCTACACAAATTATTAGGAATTCTTCTGCACAGAGATTTGTCTCTTCTCTCCTTATTTTGAGTTGTTCAAACATTTATTTGTGTTACTAAGGACTCATAGATATTTATTTTATACTTTGTATTTCTTTTTGAGACAGAATTTTGATCTGTTTCCCAGCCTGGGGTGCAGAGGTGTGATCATGGCTCACTGCAGCCTTGACCTCCTGGGCTGAGGCAATTCTCCCACCTCAGCCTCCCATGTAGCTGGAACTACAGGGACATACCAGCACACCCAGCTAATTTTTTATAAAGATGGGGTCTCTCTGTGTTGCCCAGGCTGGTCTTGAATTCCTGGATTCAAGTGATCTTCCCACCTTGGCATCCCAACACAAAGTGCTGGGATCACAGGCATGAGCCACTGGTAGCACCTGGCCTATTTTATACTTTTAGTTATAATTCAATACTAGTTTACTTTGCTGTTTAAATTGTTCCAGCTTTGGCCAGCTTTGGAGCTTTTTCAATTGGTCTTTTGCCTCTTTGATATAAGTCTATGGTTGTGAAGGTTTTTGAACACTTCTTATTTCTGGTGGTACAAGGTACTCCAGGCTAGGTTCCTCTTGTATCTTTCTTGCCCCAGTCTTTTTTTCCCCCAAGGTTCCTTGGTTTCCTCTTTATTTCTAAAGCTACTTAGGTAAACACCTATTTTTTCCAACTTCTTCATTGAGGTTATTGCATACATTTTTAATACAGTTAGATTGTTTTATCACATTTTGCATTCCATCCTGGGATCTCCTGACATCCTAAATGATTTTTTTTTTACATTGCATACATTAAGGTTCATTCATTGTGCTGTAAAGTTCTATGGGTTTTGGCAAATGCACTGTGCCATGTATTCACCATTACAATATTTTAGTTGGCTGAATGACCCCTCCAAAAATGTACATGTCCTAATCTCTGGAACCTATGAATATATTACTTTACATGGGAAAAGGAAATTTTCTGATGTGATGGATTTCACTTTTCAGATAAGTGAAGGATTTTGAGATGGAGAAATTATCCTTGATTATCTGAGTGAACCCAATGTAATTACAAGAAAGAGACAGAGTTAGTAGTTAGAGATGTAATGGAAGCAAGAAGTTGGAGTGATGTGAGGAAAGGGCTCTCATCCAAGGAGTGAGGACAGCCCTTTAGAAGCTAAAAGGCAAGGAGATGGATTCTCTCTGAAGCCTCTGGAAGGACTGCAGCTCTGTGGACATATTGATTTTAGACTTCTATGTACAAGAAATACAAGAGAGCACATGTATGTTGTTTCAAGTCACTAACTTTGTGGCAATTTATTGCAGATTTTGGTACCTGAAAATGGAGTGCTACTGTAACAAATACTTAAAAACATGGAAGTGGCTTTGGAGTTGGCTAATGGGGAAAGGCTGGAAGAATTTTGAGGGCCATGATAGAAAAAGCCTAGATTTCTTAGACAGACTGTTGGTAGAAATGTGCATGCTAAAGTTCCAGCCTGTGTGGGGGTTGTCAGACACCCTATACAGGAGTGTTCCTACTGGCATCAGGTTGGTGTCCCTCAAGGTCGGAGATCCCAGAGGAAGGAGCAGGTACCCATCTTTGCTATTCTGTAGCCTCCTTGAGTGACATCTCTAGGCACGGAGTGAACCAGATGAATAGGGCCTGAAGCAAACCCTCAGCAAACTGCAGCAGCCCTACTGAAGAGGGACCTGATCATTGAAAGAAAAACAAACAAATAGAAAGCAACAACAGAACCAGCAAAAATGTCCCCACAGAAACCTCATCCAAGGGTCAATAGCCTTGACGATCAAAACTCAACAAACTCATGAAGATGAGAAAGAAGCAATGAAAAAACACTGAAAACCCGAAGGCTAGAGTGCCTCTTCTCCTCCAAATGATTGCAACACCTTTCTAGCAAGGGCACAGAATAGGACAGAGGATGAGATGGATGAATTGACAGAAGTAAGTAGGCTTTAGAAGGTGGGTAATCACAAACTCTGCTGAGCTAAAGGATCATGCTCTAACCCAATGCAAAGAAGCTAGAGCCTTGATAAAAGTTACAGGAGCTGCTAACTAGAATAACCAGTTTAGAGAGGAACATAAAAAACCTGGTGGAGCTGAAAAACACAGCACGAGAACTTTGTGAAGCATACACAAGTACCAATAGCCAAATCAATCAAGTGAAAGAAAGAATATCAGGGTTTGAATACCATCTTGCTGAAATAAGGCAGGCAGACAATATTAGAGAAAAAGAATGAAAAGGAACAAACAAAACCTCCGAGAAATATGGGACTATTTAAAAGGACCAAACCTATGATTGATTGGGGTACCTGAAAGAGACAGAGAGACTAGAACTAAGTTGGAAAACACACTTCAGGATATTATCCAGGAGAACTTCCCCAACCTAGCAAGACAAGCCAACAGTTAAATTTAGGAAATACAGAGAACACCACTAAGATACTCCACAGGAAGATGAACCCCAAGACATAATTGGAAGATTCTCCAAGGTTAAAATGAAAAAAAAAAAAAAAAATTTTTAAGGGCAGCCAGAGAGAAAGTCAAGGTCATCTACAAAGGAAAGCCCATCAGACTAACAACGAATCTCTCATCAGAAACCCTACAAGCCAGAAGACAGTGGGGTCTAATATTCAACATTCTTAAAGAAAAGAATTTTCAACACAGAATTTCATATATAAGCTAAGGAGAAATAAAATGCTTCTCAGACAAGTGACTCCTGAAAAATGTCATCACCACCAGGCCTGCCTTGCAAGAGCTCCTGAAGGAAGTACTAAATATGGAAAAGATAAACCCTACGGGCACTGCAAAAACACACCAAAATATAAAAACCAATGACACTATGAAGAAACTGCATCAACTATTGTGCAACATAGCCAGCTAGCATCATGATGACAGGATCAGATTCATACATAAAAATATTAGTCTTAAATGTAAATGGGCTAAATGCCCCAATTAAAAGACACAGACTGGTAAATTGGATAAAGAGTCAAGACCCATCAGTGTGCTGTATTCAGGAGACCCATTTTAATGCAAAGACACACACAGGTTCAAAATAAAGGGATGAGGGAAAATTTACCAAAAAAAAAATGAAAAGCAAAAAACAGAAACAGAATCAGGGGTTGCAATCCTAGACTCTGACAAAACAGACTTTAAGCCAAAAAAGATTAAAAAAGACAAAGAAGGGCATTATATAATGGTAAAGGGAGCAATGCAATAAGAAGAGCTAACTATTCTAAATATATATGCACCCAATACAGGAGCACCCAGATTCATAAAAAAAGTTCTTAGAGACCTACAAAGAAACTTATACACCAACACAATAATAGTGGGAAGCTTTAATGCCCCACTGTCAATATTAGACAGATCAATGAGACAGAAAATAAACAAGGATATTCAGGACTAGAACTCAGCTCTGGATCAAGTGGACTCAATAGACATCCACAGAACTCTCCACCCCAAATCCACAGAATATACATTCTTCTAAATGTCACATGGCATTTATTCTAAAATCAACCACATAATTGGAAGTAAAACACTTCTCAGCAAATGCAAAATAACTAGTATCATAACAAACAGTCTCTTAGGCCACAGTGCAATCAAGTTAGAACTGAGGATTAAGAAACTCACTCCAGGCTGAGTGGGGAGGCTCACGCCTGTAATCCCAGCACTTTGAGAGGCTGAGGCAGGTGGATCACCTGAGGTTAGGAGTTTGAGACGAGCCTAGGCAACCTGGTGAAACCCCATTTCTACTAAAAATACAAAAATTAGCTAGGTGTGGTGGTGGCCACCTGTAATCCCAGCTATTCAGGAGGCTGAGGCAGGAGAATTGCTTGAACCTGGGAGGTGGAGGTTGCAGTGAGCTGAGATTGTGCTGTTGCACTCCAGCCTGGGTAACAAGAGTGAAACTCCATCTCAAAAAAAAAAAAAAAACAAGAAAAAAAAAGAAAAAAGAAATTCACTTAAAACTACACAACTACATGGAAATTGAACAACCTGCTCTTGAATGACTTCTGGGCAAATAATGAAATTAAGGTAGAAATCAAGAAAATAAAGAAATTCTTTGCAACCAATGAGAACAAAGAGACAATGTACCAGAATCTCAGGGACACAACTAAAGCAGTGTTAAAAGAGAAATTTATAGCACTAAGGCCCACATCAGAAAGCTAGAAAGATCTCAAATTGACACCCAAAAATCACAATTAAAAAAACTAGAGAAGCAAGAGCAAACAAATCCAAAAGCTAGCAGAAGACAAGAAATAGATCAGAGTAGAATTGAAGGAGATAGAGACATGAAAAACACTCCAAAAAAAAAAAAAAATCAATGAATCCAGGAGCTGATTTTTTGAAAAAAATTAATAAAATAGATAGACCAATAGCTAGACTAATAAGAAAAGAGAGAAGAATCAAATAGATACCATAGAAAATGATAAAGGGGTTATCACCACTGATCCTACAGAAATACAAACTACTATCAGTGAATACTATAAACACCTCTATGAAAATAAACTAGAAAATCTAGAAGACATGGATAAGGAAACATATACCCTCTTAAGACTAAATGAGGAAGAATTAGAATCCTGGAATAGGCTAACATCAAGTTCTGAAATTGAGGCAGTAATTAATAGCCTATCAACCAAAAAAAGCCCAGGACCAGACAAATTCACAGCTGAATTCTACTAGAAGGAACTTTGGAATAGTTCCTTTTGTAAACATTCCAAACAATTGAAAAAGAGGGACTCCTCCCTAACTCATTTTATGAGGCCAGCATCATCCTGATAACAAAACCTGGCAGTGACACAACAAAAAAAGAAAACTTCAGGCCAATATCTCTGATGAACATCAATGCGAAAATCCTCAATAAAATACTGGCAAACCGAATCCAGCAGCACATCAAAAAGCTTATCCACCATGATCAAGTCTGCTTCATCCCCAGGATGCAAGACTGGTTCAACATATGCAAAGTAATAAACGTTATCCATCATATAAACAAAATCAATGACAAAAACCACATGATTATCTCACTAGATGAAGAGAGGGCCTTTGATAAAATTCAACAGTCCTTCATCCTAAAAACTCTCAGTAAACTAGGTATTGACGAAACACATCTCAAAATAATGAAACTGAGTCTTGCGCTGTTATCCAGACTAGAGTGCAGTGGTCTAATCATAGCTCACTGCAGCCTCGACCTCCTGGGCTCCAGTGATCCTCCTGCTTCAGTCCAGGTATGTTGTTTCTTTTTAAGAGCAGCAGTCGTACCCAGCTACTTTTTCTGGTCTCCCTTCAGCTAAGTATTACCATGTGAATAAGTTTTGGCTAATAAGAAATAAGCAGTAACTGTGAAACAGGACTTCGAAAATATTTCCTTAAAGTGAGAGAAAGACTGACTATGCCCTCTGGCCTTTCCTTTCTTCATTTTTCCTGTGCCTGGAATGTAACTAGGATGGCTGGAGATTGTACAGCCATCTTGGCCCATTTGGATAAGCTGTATGAAGAGGGAAGTCATATGATAAGAAAGGAGGAACAGAGAGAGCTCAGGAAGCTAGGTTCTCAGTGGCTTTATACCACACCTTTATACCTGCTGTAGATTGCCAACCTCTGGGATCAGGATCTGTAATAGTTCTCTATTGCTGTGTGACAAATCATTAGACATTTAGCAGTTTAGGACAACACACATTTATTGTGTCACAGTCTCTGTGGGTCAGGAGTCTGTGTATAAGTAATGTGGGTCTTCTGCTCTGGGTCTTTCAGGCTGAAATCAAGGTGGCTGGGACTGCCTTCTCACCCAAGGCTTGGGATCCTCTTCCAAGCTCACTGGTTCTTAGCATAACTTATTTCCTTGTGGTTGTAACTAGCAAGCTGCAGAGTCAGGCTTTGAACCCTGGCAGTCTGGAGTCAATGCCTATTCTAAAATCAACTTTATTATGCACACAAATCACCTGAGAACATTTTTTAAATGCAGATTCAAATTACCATATTTTACAGGGCAGGTCTAGTTGCCTTGTAAGATTTGCCGTAAGCCCAGTTAAGACCCAAATGAATTTTCAGCTAATTCTTGAACTTACTTACCTGTGTCCAATGACCAAATAGGTTTCATTTAGAACTCCTTATTAACCTCATTCAAAGCTGAGCTTTGCTTGACTTCCTAACCTCACCCACCTGATTACCGTATTGCTTGGTTGCTGAGCTAGAAGCCATAGGGATAGTCCTGCCTGTTTTCTCTCCTACTTCTATAGATTCTCATTCCTGTTATCTTTCCTCCAGCCACTGCTCTGTTCTGATATTCATCACCTCCTGCCTGGACCCGTGTAATGATCTTCCTCATGAATCTTTCTTTCTGTGTTTCCTCATTTGTAATTTGGATTATTGGTCCCAATAATTCACACCTCTGTAAGAGAATTATTCATCCATCCTCTTCCCATGACCTTATGATGAATGGCCCCTTGGCCTGGGGCTTGGTCATGTGACTTGCTTTGTCAGATTGGAATTTTCACAAGTGTGATTGGAGCAGGGGCTTGAAGTGTGCTTGCACAGTTGGGCTTGCCCTCTTTCACTGCTGCAAGCAGGAAAATGCCATGGACAGCTTTTGGTGCAAGAAACATGAGAGATGTGTGAAGTAGACCTGCACCCCACTTGTCTGGAGCCAAGCCTACCCAATATCAGCCCAGGTTAGCCATACTTAGCCCAAATGCCAGTGCAAGAATGAAAAATAAATGCTTATCATTGTATGTCACTGGGATTTTGATGTGTTTGTTACTCAGCAAAAGCTGACTGATATACAGCCCTAATTTTTCTCTTCACTGCCAAAGTCACCAATGTGAAACAGATCTATCCTGTTACTGGTATACAATGTCTGATTTATTCCACAGGGTAAACTCCCAAATGTTTACCTTGCCATGTAAGCCCACCTTACTCAACCTCAGTCTGTCGTTCCTGTCCCATTCTATCATGGCTCCGACTCATTTGACATTCAGAATAGTTGAAGGTCTGAAGCAGCTTTGGTCTTTGACCACTCTAGACCTTTGGCTTCTCTTTCTCTCGGACTGGACTCTCATCTCATATCTGCTTCCTGCCTTGTCAATTCCTGTTCATTCTTCAAAGCCTGCTCAAATGCCACCACTCTGTGAAGCCTTGCTTTGGTCTCCCAGAAGCGGCCCCTTGATGTCCCCATAATAATGCTGTTAGAATACTCATTTCATGGTACTGTAGCAGATTGTGTCTATGACCTGGCCTAGCCCAATAGCTTCAGGGAAGTGATTCTGCTTTATTCATGCATATGTTCCTTACATCTGTGGCCAACTCATGTCCTGGCACACAACAGATGCTCAAAACAGGTGAAGTGAGTAATTTCAAGGGGCATCATTTGGCAGCCAGCCCTTCTAGGCAATGCAGCGAGCTTGTAGAGAGCAGATTAATTCAGAAGTCACATTGCAAGCAGTGTTGCTGTGGCTCTCAGAGTAACTTTGCCAGGAAAGGAGATAGGTGTGTCAAAGACTTACCTGCTCTGCTCCGGGGCAGGTGGTGAGTGGTAGAGTGGCATGGTGGGAGCATGGGACTGAAAGTCAAGAGCCAGCCTGCAGCACTGGCACTGTCCCCAACTTACCCTTATCTCTTTGAGCTTCACATTCTTTGTACAATGAAGCACATGAATTTGAGAGTCTGACCAGCTCCTGTTGACTCTGATGTCCAGTTGTTGCTTTCTGTAGAAGTTTGGAAGTGAGAGAGGTCTCGCCAGAATTCCCCAGGTCCACAGGAGAAGTGAAGAGCCACAAGGAAAGGGCATCTCTCAATGCTATTAGGGGAACCTGCCCCTTACTGTGGGTAAGGGACTTGGCTTTCACCAACCTCTCCCATACAATTGCTCTTGTCATCTATTTGCTGGGCAGAAATGACACGCAAATTTAATGACTTAAGACAGTAATTTGTTTTATTAGTTCTCATGCTTTTGTAGATTGGATGGGCTTATCTGAGTAGGTATCACTCAGGTTCTCCTATGTGGCTGTGGGGTTGGAGTTATTGGGGTGCCTGACTGGGCTGGGTGCCTGGTGCCTCATCTAAACAGCTGGCAGTAATAAGGGCTGTTGGCTGGAGCTGTCATCAGAACACCGGTGTGTGGCCTCTGTGTGTGGCTTGAGCCGCTCACCATGCGATAGCTGTGTTCTGAGTGGGAATGTCCTAAGAGTAAGAGTTCCCAGTGACCCAGGCAGAAGCTGGGTCGACACTTCTTGCAAGACTTCTGATGACCTAGCCTCAGAATTCTCACAACAATTTTGCCACATTGTTTTGGACAAGCAAGTCACTAAGGCCAGCCCAGATTTAAGGGTGGGGACCCAGACTTGCCCTCCTGATGGGAGAATGTTGAAGAATTTGCAGCCATATATCCTTGCCTCAGCATGGAAGCGTGCTAAGAATCTCGGAATCTGGATATCAATTAAGACTAAAAAAGGTCAGATGAATAGATCTAAATATTTTGGGGTGCTTTGAGGTCTATCTTCAAGGCTGGTATAGAGGCTCTCTTATCCCATTTTGAATCAGAGCATCTCTTTGAGGTTGAGCTTCAGATGCTATTAAAAGAATTCCATGGCTTCTAAGGGTGATGTCATGACTAGGGTTAGAAGTGTGCCCCACAACCTTAGCAAACTAACGTATGCTGAGTGAGTTGCTCCCTGAGTGCCTCTAGGCCAGCGTGAGTGCCTACAGCAGAAGACACAGATGCAGGCCTGGCCTGGCCTTATAGGAGCTACTTCCTTAGTAGGCAGAGATCTGGGGACTCCCTCTCCCTATTGGGAACTTTGTTAAATTTCTCACTGGGCTATACATCCCTCAGCATTTTGTTAACTCAGTTTTCTACTAGGAAATTGGGTGTACAGACACAACTTCTTGCACTTGTCACATTTCTATCCTCTGCTATTTCACGAACTATAAAAGCAGTTGCTAACAGGAAGCACTTTTTGCAAAAGCCCAAGAGTCTCATCCTCCTGGGCTGTTTCCTGTCATTCTACCTGGAATCTGTCTTAATTTGTGTTTCCTTCCAAAATCTTATTGCAGATGGGCATGGGGTTTTCCTCATTTCTGTGTCCTGCTTGGTGACTTATTTGCCACAAGATGCTCTCCATAAAGTTTTGACCTGGGTCGAAGGAGTTAAAGAGCTCCACACATTCCCACTGACAGTTTCCTTGGGAATCCCTCCAGGAGCCTCTGAATGGGTCTAACTTCACTGCTTTGAGGATGTTTTGCTCTAAAAAGGGAGAGGGATGTCTTTTCTCTTTTGATGGATTGGTGGCCGAGTTGGAGGGCGGAAAGGTGACTCACTGCAGAGGTCAGGGTGGACAGGGAGGCGAGGAGGCCTTGGCTGGCCATGCCGCTTGGAGAACTGCTCCAAGGCTGGGCTTGTCATACTCCTCTCCTGCTTTTAGTCATCGGGGTCATTAGGCTCTGTGGCACATGGCCCCAATTCTCTCCTCATAGAAGCGTAGAAAGATTGGCTGAGGACCGTCCAGGTCCAAAATGTCATAAATTTGTCACGATTTTCTTTCCCTTTTTAGGCCCTACACTGTGTATGTATATTTATAGGTGCTTGATGAAGGCCTGGGAATTAGATAACTCAGGGACAGTTGGCTGCTCAGCCACATATTCTTGGCTTCTCTGGAGTTAGTGGAAAAAATGCAAAAGCAATAACTGGTCCCTGTGAAGACAGTCTTCACTTTGCCTCTTCCCTCTCCGTGGGGTGAGTGGTTGGTTCATCTCTCTCTCTCTCTCTCTCTCTCTCTCTCTCTCTTTCTCTCTCTTGAGACAGAGTTTCACTCTATCACCCAGGCTGGAGTGCAGTGGTGCTATCACAGCTCACTGCAACCTCCACCTCCTGGGTTCAAAGGATTCTCCCACCTCAACCTCCTGAGTAGCTGGGACTACAGGCATGCACTATCATGCCTGGCTAATTTTTGTACTTTTAGTAGAGATGAGGTTTCATTATGTTGGCCAAGCCAGTCTCGAACTCCTGGTCTCAAGTGATCTGTCCGCCTTGGCCTCCCAAAGTGTTGGGATTACAGGTGTGGACCACCATGCCCAGCTGGTTGGTTCATCTCTTAAGAATGACTGAGTTGAATGATTCTTCCTAGTGTGTGTAGCTGTTCCATGATGGGAGCTCAGGAGCAACAGGAATGACTCTTTCTGGGTTGGCAAAGCCAGACAATTCTGAGATCCTGAGCCTTCAGTAATGGAATTTGTCTTAGTTAGAGTTTCCCTCCAAAAGTAGAACCTGAGAATAGAGAGTTGGGTGTAAGAAGTTTTCTGGGAGGTGAACCTAGGGGTCAGGTGGGAAGAACAGGCAGAAGAGACAGAGAAGAAAAAAGAATCTAGTTGAGAATGTGTTGCTTTGAGCAGCAGGACTTAATTTTGCTCAGACCTCTGAGAAGTAGGATGAGAGGCTGGGACTCTTATCCATGGGCCTGGCTCCTTCACTGGTTGTGGTAGCTCCTGGGATGTTGGCCTCCCTCCCATGCGGCTGCTCTGCTGCTGGACCTGAAAGGGTCTGCTGCACTGTAGAAGCAGACCCCTGGGGAGCGAGAGCAGAAGAACAAGGGGCATGTGCATGTGCTTGAGGTGAAAAGCTATCAATGCTGACGAGTCTGAGCTCCTAAGGGAATGTCCACCACGCTGGCTGGAATCAGAGGTGGGCTGAGCAGACAGGATGTAGGGCATGTTTTACTTTCAAGTGGTGACAACCTCTGATGATGTCTTCAACCATAAGGAGGCATGGGTCCTTAGGACTTACTCTGTGAAGGGGAACAGGGACAATGGGTTAGGTGCTGGGCTTGACTAGTTCTGCAACGTTTAGGACAGAATTGTTACCACACAGAAGACCCATCACTATTGTTTCCTCCTGGCTCTTTGCCCAACTTAAGGTAGTTTCTCATCTAAGAACAAAAAGTCACCCATGGTTCCATCTTTGGGTTAAGAAATATTCCAGGTCATGCCTACTCCTTTTTCCCTCCCTCTCTACTGCCTTCCATCATACACACACTCATTTTCTCTCTCTTGTCTTTCTCTTTCTCTTTGATTTGTCCTCCCTCTGTCCTTCCATTTATTCAATTTCCCTCTCATTCCTTCCTCCCTCTTTTTCTTTTTCTCCCTTTATTTCAACAAAATACTTTACTATTTAATTTCCAAATACTGAAAGATTTTCAAGGTTTCTTTGTTATAAATATCTAGTTTAATTCCATTGGATAGAGGATATATTTTGTATGTAGAGTACGTATTTATATGAACTGAATGATTTTAAATTTGCTGTGATTTGTTTATGGCCCAGAATATGGTCATTTTTGGTGACTGTTTCATTTGTACTTGAAAATAATGTGTATTCTTTTGTTGTTGGATAGTGGAGGTTCTATAAAGTTAAATTCGATTAACTTGGCTCAAAGTGTTGTACAGCTCTCCCATATCCTTAACTGCTTTTCTGTTTACTTGTTCTGTTGATTTCTGAGAGGGGAGTGATAGTTTCTCCAACTGTGATTGTGGATTTGTCTATTCGCCACTCTCTTTTACGAGCTTTTGTTTGATATATTTTGAAGTTATGCTGTTAGGCACCTACATACTTAATATTGTTAAATCTTCTCGGTAAATTGTTCTCTGTGTCCTTATGTAGTGATACTCTTTTTCCCTGGTAATTGTTCTTGTTCTGAAGTCCAGGAGGTCTTATTCCTTGTCTGATGCGGATACAGCCTTCTAGCTTTGTTTTGTTAGTGTTTGTATGGTGTATCTTTTCCCCTGCTTTTATTGGTGATCTGTCTTGTCTTTATATTAATGTGGACTTCCTGTTGCAAGCATGCCAATTTGACAATCTCTGTAATTTACTTGGGATGTTTTAGACAATTAAATTTAATGTAATTGCTGGTATAGTTGATTTAAATGTATCATCTTTCTAATTATTTTCTATCTGTCCCATTTGTTCTTTGCTTTGTTTTGATTTTTTCCTTTTCTTGCTTTCTTTTGGATGTATTGGGTATTTTTTATGATGCTAGTGTATTTCCACTACTGGCTTATTTTGCATATCTATTTTCATACAGTGGTTGCTCTAGTTTTTACAACGTACATCTTTATTTTATCACAGTCTATCTTCAAAAAATATTACAGCACTACAAATATAAGAACGTTAAAACAGTATATTTCCATGTTCTTTCTCATCCTCTGTGTTATGTCACCATATATTGCCAATACGTATTTTATAAACCTCAAAATATATGATTTACATAGCCAGTGATCTTTAACATTACCGAAAATAACAATGTGCTTTATATTTACCCTCATTTTGGCCATTATTTACTCTTTATTTTTAAAAGTAGATTCAAATTTCCACCTGGTAACATATTTCCTCTGCCCAAGGAACTTTCTTTAACATTTCCATTAGTGAAGATCTAATTATAGTAAATTATTTCAAATTTCTTGTATCTGAAAAAGTCTTCATTTTGCCTTCAATCTGATTTGACAGTTATTTTCTTTTAGTATTTTAAAGACATCACTCCACTGTCTTTCTGCTCACCTGGCTTTTGATGAATACTCTGCCACAGTTTTTCTCTTTATTCCTCTTTATGTAATGTTCATTTTTTATCTAACTGCCTTCAAAGTTTTATTTTTGGATTTCAGCAGTTTGACTATCCTGTGCTTGTGTGTGTGTGTATGTGGTGTGTGTGTGTGTGTGTGTGTGTTTGTGTGTGTATGTATGTTTAACTTCATCCTGGTTGGGGTACACAGAGCCTCTTGCATCTGTAGTTTATAGTCTTTCATTAATTTCAGAAAATTCTTGGTGATTATCTTTTCAATGTGTTTCTTCTGTCTCGTTCTCTTTTCTCCTCTGAAGACTTAAATTACATTTATGTAAGACTGCTTGATATTGTCCCACAGATTTTGTATACTTTGGTTTATTTTTTTTCTTTTGTGTTTCAATATGTATAGTTTTTATTGACCTATCTTCAAATTCACTGGATCCTTGCTTAGTTGGGTGTAGTCTGCTAATAAGACCATACAGGGAATTTATCTCTGAAATTGTGTCTAGCATTTACATCTGACTCTTGTTTTTGACTCTGCTGAAATTCTCTATCTGCTCATGCGTGTTGTTAACTTTTTCCATTAGATTTTTAACATCTTAATCATAGTTACTTTAAGTCCGTGTCTGGTAGTTCTAACATGTAAGCTATCTCTAAGTCTGTTCTGTTGACTCTCTACAATGTGTTTTTCTTTCTCGCTTTTTTGTGTCTTAAAATTTTTGATTGCATGCTGGACATTGATTGTAGAAAAATAGTAGAGACTGAGGTAAATAGTATTTACCCATGAAATGAGCATGCTTCTTCCCTCAGGCTGTCAGCATGGATAGTTGAATCAATCTAGTCAGCAACTAAGCTGCGTTTTGATTTTGTTGTTGCTCTCACTTCCTTCAGTACATCACAGGCTTCATATACCTCTATCAGTGGACTTTTGTTAGTGTGGAGATTGGGGTGCTAGAGGGGTTGTTTCAGTGTTCCTATTTTACACACAGCTCTCAACAGCAGTACCTGTTGTTAACAGCCAATTTCTCCAAGGTTTTGACCCTCCCCAGTAATAGTGTCTTTTGTTTTTTACTTGGTATTCATGATGGGGGTAGAAAGCATCTCATTTTTCCTTGTCTAGCCTCAGATTTAGATAGGGATTCTGTACCTGAGTCTTGAGGATAGAATTTTATCAGCATATCCTGTCCCTGGCATGGAAACCAAGCTTTGTTTTGTCTCTGTGTTGTGTCTTGGTTGAGAAAGAGTTTCCTGCCCCTCACCCAGCAGTGGCAAACCTCTGCTTTGTCTTGGTGCAGGATTCTGAGCTCAAGAGCATTTCCTTCCCCTAATCTAGAAGCTTAAAGCTGTTGCTTCATCTGAAGGTGGGATCTGGGAAGAGGGCAGGATGTGTACTTGTATTTCAGTGGCACCACCTGCACACCTGCACCACTCTGGGGATGTTGTTCTTGTCTCTTTTCTCATGAGCTCCTGGTGAGGGCCCATGGCAAAGAATGTGTGAGTGACTGTGAACCCTCCCGGTGTCTGGGGATCCCAGTCATTGCAAACTGATATGCTGGCCCAGACGTGACCTTTCAAATTCATTAATATTTTAGCTGATATCTTCTTGTCTACTTTTGTGGTGGGTGCTTGTTCTTCCTGTGCTCTGACAAAGGTGAAACACTCTATGTGTCCCATCTCTCCTCGGAACGGCTTTTCACCCTTTAGAATTTAGTTCATTTGGTTGCCTTGTGACCTCAACACTAATGGGCTCAAAAAAGTTTGATTTTGTAGATTTCCTGGCTTTTCCTCATTGGTGTCATAGGGAGAAGTATTCTTTGTGGCTTTCCACATCCTAAATGGAAGTGGGGCTATGCTTATCTGAATGTCTGTGATGTGCAGGAAACTGGGACAAGCCCTGGTGGTTGAGTTTGCACTGTGACTTATCCCTTTCAACGAATCCCCATCAGTTGGACAACTCGTTGGCCACCTTTCTCATTTGTGAAGAAGCCACCACCTAGATTTATCCTTCAACTGTAAGCACCATAGTCTTGGGGAAAACAAGGTACCACTCCACTTCTGGGCCTGACATTCTGGGTTATTGCCACCCCCTGACCTTAAACCAGCAGTACTTACTTGGGAGAGACAGTGGACACATCTAATTCGCCATCTAAGGGCAGTGTGGCAGAGGGGGAGAAGATCAGTTATGTTGTCAGAACCACCAACTCCATGGGTCATGAAGCAGATCAGATGCACCTGTTAGCTTGTGGCTGATTCCACTTCTCCAGTTTAAGCAAGTCTCCTGAACCCTGGGTCACAGTTTTCTTGTCCGTAACGTTAGTGGTTGGACTACATTCTCTTGGAATGGATGGCCCTCAGGCCATGGTGTGCCAGTGGTTCCTGTGTTTGTGGCTTCTATCTGCAATATGCATTTTCTAACTCAGGAAGCAATGAAAGGGCGTTAAGTGGGGTTAGGAGAAATGTTCTGTGTTAAGAGCAGTGCTCAGGTTTGGGAAGAAGGAAATGCCTGCTGAACTTCTGTGGTTTTTAAATGGGTTTCTAGCCCGGGCCCCATTTCATTCAGGACAAGCCCAGACTTCACATAGCTTATTTCTTGGGCTTCCCCTCAAATGTCTGTTTGACAAAAAGGTTTTGTGAAACAAAAAATCCACTCAGAAATCAGGTCAGTGGTTGCCTGGGGGTGGGGAGTAGGAGTGTGGGCTCTAAGGAGGTATTTGGGGTCGTGGGTGTTCTGCTTCTTGAATATAGTGGTTGTTACAGGATTATGTGTCTTTGTCAGACTCATTGAACTATATATTATAATAGGTCAACTGTGTTTTATGTAAATCATACTTAAATTGATTTGAGAATTAAAAGCTACTGATTTGGACCAGTGTTTCTCAAACTTTTAAATATCCATGCTCCTTTAGATTAGACTAAAAACCTCGCACTGTTCTTTAGTTACTTAGAATTTTGAAATGAATTAATTGTAGTGGGAAAGATTAAATCAAAACGATGGGAATTTTAGAGTATGCTTTGTTGATTTAGATACAAGAATAATAAAGCAGGTACCTAGTTCTGAATTATTCAGAATTTGTATTTGCACTTTTTAATTTTTTGTATGAAGGGATGTTTTCAAGTCTCTGGGAGGAGCTAATCTGGGAAGTTTCAGATAACTTTGATAACTAAAATATCATTTTTGATAACTATATAGTGATATTAATCATAAACATTTATTGATGCCTACTTTGAGGCAGGCACAGTTTTAAACAGTTTATAGAAATCAATTCAGTTGATCTTATACTGGCAACAGATAGACTATTGTTATAATCTCCACTTGGCAGATAAGAAACGGAGTCCCAGAGTGGTCATGCAGTTTGCCTAGAGTCACTCAGTTGGTGAGTAGTGGCACTGGGATTTGAACTCGGATAGTATGGATATAGTATCTTTAATTTTAACTTGTACTGCACTACCCCACACTTAAAATTACACAGGGGACCTGTTTGTCTGAACTTTTAGGAGTTCCTCTGTAGAATCTTTGTGCAACTTTTAGTTTATTTCTTTCTTTAATTTAAGTTCTGGGATACATGTGTGACATGTGCAGGTTTGTTACATAGGTATACACATGCCACGATGGTTGGCTGCACCTATCAACCTGTCATGTAGGTTTTAAGCCCAGCATGCATTAGGCATTTGTCCTAATGCTCTCCCTCCCCTTGTCCCCCAACCCTGCAACAGGCCCCAGTGTGTGATGTTCCCCTCCCTGTATTTACACTTTTTAAACTTTCATTTTGTTTCTTATTTTGAACTTTTGTTTTTAAGTTTATGCAATCAGTTTCAGAGTATACAGCTCCTCTGCAATTTGCTTTTTCCTAATCAACATTTTTGAGATCTACTCATCCTAATATGTGCCTAGGTCTTGGTAAGTTTTTAAACCTTTTACTGTTGTGTAGATTTCTGTCCTACTAATATATCACAACTTAGTTTTCAACTGCCTTTTTTTGTTATTGTTGTTAGGTGGCTCTGACCTTCCTTGCACATGCAGCATGGTTTCTCTAGGTTAAAACTACAACTGAAATTCCTGTTTTATGGAACTAGAATATGCTTTTCCAACCACACAAGTACATCCCAATTCTCAGTCAAAGATTCTGATACTCACATCTTCTCCTTCTGTTACTTTGGCTCCATTGAGAGTCATAGATGTGGACTGTGAATGTTGTTCTGTGAATGTGGGCTGTGGACTGTGAACATGGACTGTGACTGTGGATTGGTCAATTCTTTAAGAAAACATTAAGAATGTTAAACATTAAGAGCCAAAAAGTAAATATCCGAAGCCTTGCTGGACAAAAGTTAAAATAGAGGAAATTATGAATGGAGAATATTTAAAATGTGAAAATAGGCTGGGTGTGGGGGCCCATGCCTGTAATCCCAGCGCTTTAGGAGGCTGAGGTGGGAGGATTGCTTAGCCCAGGAGTACAAGACCAGCCTGGGGGACATAGTGAGACCCCCAATCTCATTAAAATAAAAAATAAAATAAAATAAAAATGTGAAAATCATCCTTAGCTTGCCAGCTGTGAAAAAGCAGCAACTGGGTGGATTTGGCTAATGCACTGTAGTTCACTGACCCGCGTCCTCCATGGTCTTCTAGTTCTAATATGAACTTATTAAGAGATAAATTAGTGCATGTGCTGATACACACACAGGGTTTTTGAGCAGGGTGAGAACTTAGGTTATTGGCATACACACTTCTGGCTATGGCCAGCCCAAGGGAAATGGTGTCCTATTTCCGAGAAGGCTGCTCTTACCCTTCATTCTCAGAGGCAGCAGGGCCTGAGACTGGTCTCATTTCTCACCCCAAGGTGCGCCTGCCTCTCTGCCCCCTCCACAGGTGCAGTGCCCCTTCCTTGCTGAGTGGACATGCAGCACTGATGCTCTGTCTCCAGTGGGCATCTGCAGGTGCTGAACCCAAAATCCCATCTTCCTCAGCACCCCATGACACTCTCTTACAAGGAGTGTGGTCTGTGTTGGGCAGGGTCTCTCCAGTGGGATCAAGGACAAAATGCTGTGAGATGTTTGGAGGCGCAGTGGAAGGGAGAGCCACAGAAATGGGCCGTTTTGAAAATATGAAATTAGAGAGTGTCAAAGGGTTCAGCCTCTTTCCAAAGATGGGGTCAGAGTGGGATATAGGCAAGGCTGATAGGGTGGAAATACCCACCTGACTTGTTCACTGAGATAACTAGAGGAAGTAGGATAAATGGAATAAATGGCAATTTTAAAGAGTCTCAGATAAAAGCAGTTGTTTGTAAAACACTTGTCCTAGGCAGAATTTAGCATGGTCATTTCCTGTCCTTCCAACAGCATTGCATTCAGATGCACCGTGACCATTGACGTCCAGTCTGCTTTTTACCGTTTCTGTGTAAGGCATCTCTATAATTTCTTTCTCCAACAACCCTCTAGGAGGTGCCTGCCCTGGGGACTCTGTAACTTCCTGTAATACAAGGCCCATCATCTGCAGGGAGTGGGAAGGATTACAGGAAGAGGCAAAGAGTGACCACCCCCCCACCCATGTGCGTGTGTGTGTGTGTGTGTGTGTGTGTGTGTGTGTGTTGGAGGGAACAGAGAAATCTTCCCTTTTCACAAATGTCAAACTTGCATAGAAAATACTCTTGCAAATCTCAGCCCCCGCTTAAATTCTGTCAGTTCCACCCAGTGTGGATGAGTCCAGCGCTACCACTGTCTTCTCCCACCACCCTGCCTGCTTTTTGCTGCCCATCTCTCCCAATTAGGACAACCCTCTTTGTATTTCCTTCCGACAGACACATTCCCTGCTCCTATCCCAGCCCCATTCATTCAACAGAGATCAAGAAAACATGACAACGAAGAAGAGACACAATTAACTGAAATTCTTCAAGACCCAGGACCCACCTGAGTCCCTTCCAGGCCCCACACCTGCGGGATGGGGCTTATGCCACGGCTTGGCGAAGCAGTCCCATGAAAAGATGAGCTGGAGCTGTCAGAGATGGTGGACCAGGGGAGGCCCCTGGCCTTCTTTTTCAAATCTCTCTACACATGCCATACGTCTTTGCAGCGATGACTACATAAGGCCGGACGTGGTTAGCTGGCAGAGCTGGCAATCAGGTGGAGGTTTCCCACTGCTGGTTTTGTAATCTATTGACTCAGCATTCTGCCTTTTACCTAGAGCGAACAGCTCAGCAATGAAATCCCATGATCCCCTGGAGCTTGGGTTTGCTGCAACCCACACATGGAGGGCTAAATTAAGCTGTTTGCACCTTGGCTGACATCTTCTAAATGGTTCTATGGATAATGGCCCTTATCCCCTGTAGAGATGGGGCGACACAGAGGGAAGAACTCAAAGGCAGGATTCTGTGAGTAAACAAAGCTCACCAGTGAACTAATCATCCCCAAGTTTAAGTATTTAAATTCTAGATTCAGTGGAGAGGAGGTTATGTCATTAAATATTGTCAGGCTCCTGTATTTATTCCCATCACGGTAACACAGGTTCACTGGCGAGCGTTTTATCCCCCTCTGGCCTTTGTGAAAGCTGCTCCCTGAGCCAGGAGCCTGCTTCTCTCTCCCGCTCTTCCTGGCTGACCTTAGTCACGGGTTTGGTGTCATCTCCAGTTGCCCCTCCCATGCTTCTGCAGAGCCCTGTACTCTCCTCGTCATACAGCTGACCAGAGTGTGTTGTAATTGCCCATGAACTTATCTAAGTCCTTCATGAGATCAGAAATAGCTGCTGCATTACTGTCCTCACAGCCTGGACCAGGCTGAGTGGAGCTGAGCTGGCTCTGAAATGACCAAAGGCACAAGACTCAAAGAGCAGATAGATCCCCAGATCTCCAGGGTCAGAAAAGCAAGAGTCCTCTTCAAGCCAGTGGCGCAGTGAAGGTGCAGTGAGGAGAGGCAGGCAGGAGCTGTGGGCGTGGGGACCAGGCCTTGGAGTAAAATTCCTGGTGACTGGAGCTCTAGATGACAGCCGTGAACTGTGCCGGGGTGCCCAGGACTCACTCCGGGGGTTGCTGGCTAAGGATCAGGAGGGGCAGACGGGGGTTTCATGGTGCTGGGATGGGCCAAAGGCTCAACACTGGGCATGAAGAGTCCTAAGTTGGTTTTAGAAGCCCACCCTGAGGGGTGCCTGGCTCCACAGCCCTGGTTCAGAGCGTGGCAGACTCAGGAGCGGCTCCGACGTGGAAGCTCCACCAGTCAGGCAAGTGAGGAGCTGCATGCCAGGCGAGTTCAGTGCATAGCAGGATTTATCTGGGGCATGGGGGTACGGAGTTCAGGAGCCAGGCCCTGGAGGTGGGAGGTAATATCAGTAGAAGGGTTTCAGGGTCCAAGTGGAGCCAGAAAGGAAAGAAGCAAAAGCTTTTATTAGGCTGGGTTTCCCAGAAGCAGACCCTGTGGCAGGGACTCCAGGGCAAGTCCTCTGGGAGGTGAAGGAAATGGTGGGAGAGTGAGGCGGTGACACAGGGCAGGGAAGGCCACTGAGGTGTGTTACGGAATGAGTGACTACTGCGGGTAGCTGGGGCACTGTGCTGCTGGGAGCTCAGGAAGTCAGGGTTGAGCATGTGTCAGGATTGTCCCACCTGAGGAGTGAGGGAGGTGGGGCATTTACCCATCACTTCCCATCAGCCACTGGTTGAGAGCTGGTCTCTAAGGACATTGATTTCTTCTCCCTTTAAAGTGACTTTAGCACCAGAGGAAACTCTCAGACAGAGATGGGTGCTGGCAGCGGGAGGTGGGCTGATGTGCACTGGATTCATCAGGCCCGAGGGCTAAGCTGCTACAGGCTTCAATATAAACGCATCCCTGGAGGATCAGACCTGAGGGCTGGTTTTGAGCAGCCACACGTCGTTGTGTGGCTATGAGCGCACCTTGAGCAGGCTGCTGACACCCCTCCACCCCATGGCTCTGCATGTGGCTGCTTCTGCAGGCAGCGGCTGCTGGGACTCCCCCTGGACTGAGTTCCTTGTGCAAAGAGACCCTATCTGGCTCCTCTGTGTACCCCTGTCCCCCGGACCTGCTGTGTAGAAGACCTTTTGGAACTACTGGTTGAACAGAACTAAAATCCAGTTTGGGAGGATCAGAGAGGAGAGGAAATCAGCTTCTCTCTTGAAGGCCCTGAGGCCACCATCAGTGACCTGTATCCGAGGTGGGAATGCCTACCACACCTGGGTGAAGAGTTGCAGCAGCCACAACATTAACACCAACTGATGTCCACAGAGGGCTTTCTGCCTGCCAGGCATGAAGCTCTAATGCTCACATACATTCTCATTCCTTCTCCATTACCCTCCAAACTAGGTCCTGGAAGCACCCCCACTGTACAAATGAGGACAACTTTCACCCAAGGGCTCAGTTTCTCTTGAGCCTCTTCTTTGAAGCCAGCTGCATGTAGGACACTTACTTCTTCCTTGCCTGGTACTGTGAACGCACAGCCTTTCCCAAACCCAGGCTGGTCATGCTGGGGAGAACTCTGAGCAGGATCCTTGCACTATGTGAGGTCAGAAGTGGACGGGACTCCAGCTCTCACTGAGCTCAGGCCACATTTCACAGCCAGAAGATGCCTTCTGCAAGGTCACAGAGCTTGGCCTAGCAGCCCCCTCTATGGACTCCAAGGGCAGAGCTGCAGTTACTCCTCCACACTCCCTCTCCTGGGGATCAAAGGCAGTTTCTTAAATAATTTGGCTTATGTAGCCCATTTTCTGGGCTGTATTTTCTCAGATGAATGACTTTTTTTTTTTGATGGGTAAGTGGGTGACTTATGGGATTGTCATGCAACGTTTAGCCTAGGAGAAAAGGCCAACTTTTGGCTAGAGTCTTGTGGCTATTAAGAAGAGCTTTGTGATCAGAGCAAGGGCTGAACCTCAGGGAAAAACACTGAAGGAAACGGAGGCAGCCCTGCCCTCACGTGTCCTCAGCTGCCTGGAGCTGAGGTGGTCTGGTCTAAGGACAGGGCTGAGCGATGCCCTTAGGGGGCCTGCTCTGTCTCTTTCCCTGGGTTCAAAACCCCACGGCCTTATTCCAGCACCAGGGCATTGTCCAAGAGAGTGATTTTGACTGTTGCTGAAAAGGCATGTTTATTCCTGGGAGTTTTGGATGAATTTCATTTCCAGTTGTGAAAAGTGAGAGCAGTGTTTTTCCCACTGGGTCACCATCACTCTTCTGCCAGGCCTCCCTTTCCCTCCCACGTGCTCTTCTCTGCTGCTGGCCTGGGAGGGCCCAGGGTCAACCTTCTCCTTCAAGGCCCCGGAATGTTGAATCTCTGTCCTGACCAACTCATCCACCCTCAGGCCCAGGTTTCCAAGAAACAGAAAACCCGAGTGTTCCATTTCTATATCTTCTATTTGTCTACATCTGACGTGGAACTAGGCTGTGGTTATTTATTATGACTGTTCCCCAATATCACCTGTCTCTAGAATTAACCTAGAAAATGCCACACTTTTCCATCAGATCCGGGGTGGGCTCCAACATTGGCAGAAAGACTCCATTCTCTGTGGGAAATGAGAGCGAGTGGGTCTCTGGCCGAAGGCCCCCTTGGAGGCCTCCTTCTCCGCGCCCCACCCCCCTCATCATGTTCACATAGTGACACTGCAGGAAAGGTAGTGGGAGGTGGTGATGATGGAGGCAAACCCAACATGGGGTCCCAGACTGCACCATCGCCTGTGCCTGGAGCACTTAGAGAAATGATCAATCCTTGGGTCACATCAGTTAGCTTTTCCTACATAACAAACTGTTCTAAAACTTGATGACTTAATTTGCCAAGAAAGTAGATTTTAGCTGCTCTTACCACCCACCTCCTCCACCAAAGAAAAGGATGTGAGAAGATGGATCTGTTAATTTGCTTGACTGTGGGAATCATTTCACTATGTAGATACACGTCAAAACATGATGTTGTATACCTTAAATATAAAAAACTAGAAGAAAACACTTAATAGCTGAAAACACCAGCCATTTCTTTAGCTCGCAATTCTGTGGGTTAATTGCAAGAGGTCAAAGCCAGTCATTTGGACAAGCCCAGAGTCACGTGGGATGGGACCACCCAGGGCCATGAATATGGAGCGATGTGGACACATTGGAGCACAGCTGCCGTCATTCACCGGATCTCTACTCCAGACTAAGTGACCAGACTCTGGGGACGCCATGACTCTAGCTTAGGCCATTTCCTGGGTGATTCTGACACAGCTGCACCACAGAAAGTCAACTGGGGACCACCGCAAACAGTGACTGGTCAGGATTCCCACTTCTCATTGTAACAGCACCGCAAGTTAGAACTCAAAAAATCACAAGTAATGTAGATGCCTGAAGTGTCTGGTGCAGGGCGACCTGGAGTGCTTGGCCCAGGAAAACCAGGCAGTGCACAGTGGAAGGAACTCAAATTCAGTGTCGTCACATGCTGACCAGGCCCAGTCTTGTGTCCGAATGGCATGTGGCTGTAAGCCAGCATCCCTGGTGGGCTCAGCTCTATGGCGACTCCTTTGAAGACTGTAAGAAAGGCCAGTGGCCCCAGAATGAGGGTCCACATCACTCCACGCAGACCCCCGTTTTCATCCCAGCTGCCCCACTGTCTGGTCAAGGCAGGGAGAGGTGCTCAGCAGCCCCCCTTTCCTTTTATCTTTGACTCGAGTTCAGCCTCCTGCTGAAATCTTCCGTCATCCCCTCCACTTGCCTGATTTATCTTCCCTCCTGACCACCGTCTGATGGAGGGTTTCTCTGTGTGTTTGTTCACTGCCCCGCTCTCTCCCACAAGAACATAAGCTCCGTGGATGGACTCGTCTGTTCTGTCCACTTCGGAATCCTCAAGGCCTATGCACAGTGAGCCCTTAGGAATATTTCTTCCATGAATGGAGCTCCCTCACTGGCATGTTTCTTTTTCTTTTCTTTTTTTTTTTGTGAGATGGAGTTTTGCTCTGTTGCCCAGGCTGGAGTGCAATGGTGCGATCTTGGCTCACTGCAACCTCTGCTTCCAGGGTTCAAGTGATTCTCCTGCCTCAGCCTCCTGAGTAGCTGGGATTACAGGCAGTGCTACCATGTGTGGCTGATTTTTTGTATTTTTAGTAGAGATGGGGTTTCACTATGTTGGCCAGGCTGGTCTCCAACTCATAATCTGCCTGCCTCGGCCTCCCAAAGTGCTTGGATTACAAGCATGAGCCACTGCGCCTGGCCACGCTGGCATTTTTTATTGTGGTTGTTTCTTTTTGCTGGCCAGCCTAGCTTGCACCCCCCTCTCAGCCCCCTGTGCATTCTTTGTGGATGGAAGCTGTGTTGATAGAATGGAGCTTCTTACCATGAAGGCGCATCTTCCCCAAGTCTTTTGCATTGCAAGAATTTTCTTTTGAGGTGTCTCAGAGAGATAAAATCTCCCAGCTCCCTCAGAGCCAGGCCTCACCTGGAGGCAGAGGCGGGAGGGACGGGTGTGGGGCCTGAGTGTCGGAAGGTGTTTGGAGGCCTTGGCTTCCAGTGTTCCTCCCATCCCAGGTCTAGAACATAGACCGCTTAGGACTGGAAGGTCCGTAGCTATAATCTGTGCCAGAGGACCAGAGATGGGGAGGCTGTGTGACTGTCCGGTATGGGACTTGCAGCTCAGGGAATCACAGGACCCCTCACCTGGGACATCTGAATTGCGCTCCCAGGTCCTACAGGTGAGGAAATAGAGCCGCAGAGATGTTAGAAATCTGCTCAGGGCCGCAGAGCCAGTGTGAGAGCCCACTTCCTACCTCCCTCCTCCCACTCTGTCCCACCTACCCCACAAGGGGGTAAGACGGAGTTTCTTTACCAAACCCAACTTTATTTATATTTTATTTTGAAATTAAAATTTTAATTTAAAACTTATTATTCTTTTAAAATGGGGACCAAGTCTCACTGTGTTGCCCAGGCTGGTCTTGAACTCCTGGGCTCAAGCAATCCTTCTGTCTTGGCATCCCAAAGTGCTGTGATTAACTAGAGGACTCCTGAAGCAAAGAATATATGTGGATCCTAAAACACTTTTAGCAAAAGAGGAAAGGATTTTACAGTTTTATAAAGACAAAAACTGCCAGGAGGCCTGGGGTTAAATGGTTCAAGAGAGAACCAAAGCCCTCCAGATAGACTTTTGATAAGTCAGTTTAAAATACAAGGGACAAGGACAGCAACATGGCAAGACTTGGTCTCCCCAGTCAGAGAAGAAATGAAACCCCGTGGGAGCCATCTGAGCCAGCGTGTGGCATTTGGGGGTGATGTTTCCGCAGCACATATTTGGTACTGTTATTTCTCAGACACCATCATCTAACTGCTTGTTTTCCATCTTGCTGGAAGCAGCTGTGAGCAGCCCAGGCTGTTTTCGATCATGGTTTATAGGCTGGAGATATGGAGCGTTTCCAAGGGCCAAATGTTTCAGGCAGACACACCATGTTCCTCTTCAGAAACTCGGGACTTCTTGGATGAGAACATCTCACATAAAACATGAAAATTCAGCAGTTCCAAGTATCAGAGAAATTGCAGATCTGGGTCCTTTTCCAATATGCCTCAGAGCATGTCCAGACGGCTCGCTGGAAAAGGCATGTTGCTTTCGGATGCCAGGAGGGTGGCCTGCAGAGGTCTCCCCTAGTTCAGTCCAGGCAGGGCTGCTGGTGTCACCCCACTGCCCTGGGGCTGCTCCTCTGAAAGGGCTCAGCTCCACACGACACTTCTTCAGAGGAGAGTCTCTGGGCTTCGTTTGTGGAGCAGTGGGTTTCCCCTGAATCTCCCTCCCAGGGGCCCAGCAGAGGGGAGGCTGATCCACCCCTGCCAGAGCATCCCATATTGAAACTGAATCTGTGCACTGGGACCCCTGTTGCACAAGGACAGCATCTGCTCAACTCGCCTTCCCCTGCATCCTTGGCTTTAATGTCAACAGCCAGTGCCTGAAGCCAAAGGGCTACTGATTCTCCAGTGGTATCCGTGGAAGGACGTAAAGGGACCATTCACAGGCACCTCTCAGAGCTGTCAACCACCCAAGAGACAGCTACTGAGAGGCAAGCCTGGGGAGAAGAGGCCTATGGGGATGAGCAAAGGAGAGACCTGGGCGTGAGTGAAAGCCCAGCCCTATGCCTGAGAATTTGGGAGCCACACAAATGTTGGAACTGTTTCCCTACTAGGGGAAGTCTAGTGGGTTGTCTGAAGACCAAGAAGGGAATCCTACAGGGCTGCCAGAAGGATTCATTGTCAACTTCCAAAACAACTGACTGAGCCCAGTGATAATTAGTAGGGAGTTACAGGCACCCTCCAGTTTAATGGGATCATTATTCATTTTTGTCCTCAAAAGTATATGTCCATGTAGAGACCAAAGGAACTCCATCTTGAGTGCTAATCTGCCATGTTGACTTCTAATGAACCTCTGTTCTGGAAATGCCTCTAAGATTTCTACTTTATCTACAAACACTATAAACCCTACCTTTAGGTCAAATCAAGCTTGACCCTAGGCAGATTCACGTAGCATTCCTTAGGCAGGTTCACATAGCGTTCTTGCCTTTCCCTGGTGGGGAAGGTAGGGCTTGGCTTCAATTGTTCTACACATTTCTTCCCTACAGCATACAAGCTCTGGATCTGGGGGTGATGGCACAGGGATCCACCATCTTATCTCGCTGTCCCCAGAGACACAGACATGGCTTCTGTTCGTAAGTCCTTAAATATTTCTTTCGGAGAAACTGCTTATGTCAGCCTCTTTCTTCAGCCTCTCAGCTTCCTTGAACTTTCTGGGGGGAGGTCTGCATAGAACAGTCTAGCCCAGAGCTCAGCCCTGAAATTCACGTCTGTCTATCCAACTGCCTATTTGGCGTCTCCACTCAGATGCCCAGCAGGCATCTCCTATTTCACATGTCCAAAGCAAGCTCGTGACCCTTCCCCATCCACACCTCCTCTTCCTGCTCTTTCTCATCTCAGTTAATTGCAAGTCTACCCTTCTGGGGGTGCAGGCAAAACACTTTCCAGGCACCCTTGATGCTTCCGTTTGTTCACTCTGTACATGCTCCTGGTGGCCTGACCTTCAAAATATGCTGGAACTGCCCGTTTCTTACAGCCTCCACAGTCCCCATCCTGGTCCCGAACACTGTTACCTGGTGTCTGCAGTATTGTGGCAGTCTCCCATCTGGTCACCCCTTACCATCCTTCCTCAACACGGTGGCTGGAGGAATTTTCTTAAAAACAGTTTGGATTTTGCTGCTCTGCTGCAAACCATGCCATGGCTTCACGTTGTACTCAGAATGAAATCCAAAGTTCTGATTGTGGCCTAGAAGGCCCTGCAAACTCTGGGCTGCCACCCTCTCTCTGACCTCATTTCCTAACCTGCTTCCCACGTTCCTTCCTCAGGACCTTTGTGCTTACTGCATACCTCTCGTTGAGCTAGCCATCATTGGAAGCATCTTTGCAAAATTATAAATGTAAGAGAAATCTGACAGAGTTGACTCTGTCTTGCTTCTAACCTCCAAGCTGTCCTTGATCACTCCTGGGCATAGGCCAAGCTAACTTTGGGAGAAATTTAATTTATAGTTTAATTTTGAAACAAGGATGCTTGGGCAGGCATGGTGGCTCATGCCTCTAATCCCAGCACTGGGAAACTGAGGTGTGAGGATCACTTGAGCCTAGGAGTTGAGACCAGCTTGAGCAACATAGGGAAACCCTGACTCTACATAAAAAAGAAAAGAAAAAGAAAAAAAAAATTAGCTTGGAGTGGTGACATGCCCCTGTAGTTCCAGCTTTTCAGGAGACTGAGGTGGAGGATTGCCTGAGCCTGGCAGGTTGAAACAGGTTGAGGTGAGCAGTGATTGTGCCACTGCACTTCAACCTGGGTGACAAAGCTAGATCCTGTCTCAAAAAAAAAAAAAGAAAAAAGAAAAAAAGGAGGCTAATAGCTCTTCCCAAAACTAAACTGCCTTTGTAAAACTAACGAAAGGCCACAAGGTTAGTATGTTGAGAGGAGTGCCTGAATTCTCTAAGATGTAGGCTTAGTTAACTGACAACCAGCGTTGTTCTGGAGGTCACAAGTCTTCCAACTTCCCAGATTGCTCCTGTAGATAACATCACTACTGTAGAACGTAAGATTGGTCTCTTGAGATGTTTTTCAGACTTTTGCATTTCTGATGACTGGCTGGCTCCACCCAGACCAATGACTTATGATTCAATGAGTCCTGTGACCTCCTACCTGGGGGGTGAATCAGTGCACAAGGAACAATTCTCACACTCCTATGATTTCATCCCCAAACCAATCAACATTCCCCATTCCCTAGCCCCCTCCCCACCAAAGTATCCTTGAATACCCCCAACTTCTAAACCTTCCAGACTAATGTCATTGATAACTTCATCTCCTGCTCACCAATTCAATTTTTTTTTTTTTTTGAGAAAGGATCTCACTTTGTCATCTGTGTTGGAGTGCAGTGCTGTGATCATGCTGACGCTGGGAAGCTGTGAGTATCCAGAGCTGGGACAGCAGGGGTCTGTGGGAATTCCTCTCTGCTCTTGGTATTCTCTCCATGGGGTCTCTTTAGTGTGATGACTTTAGGGCTGCCAGACTTCTTACATAGTAGCTCAGAGCTCCAAAGTTACATGTCCTGAGTGCAAGAGAAGCTGTGTGATTATTTATGATTTAGCCAAGGAAATTATACATTACCACTTCTGGCACATTCTGTTGGAAGGAGTTATAAAGCTTCACCCATATTTGTCCATGTTTGGTAAATCTAATCTGCCACACGGATCTTAGCTTTGGAGTCTGGTGGTGTGATGTTCTTCACAGCCCAAAGCATCTAGTCTACAGTGAAAATGCCCATGCAGACCCAAAGAGACGTTGGCTGAAGCTGATGTGGGGGGGACTGTGGCTGGGCTTGAGCTGGGACCCACTCACTTCTGCCAGGTGCTTGGGCAATATTCCAGGCCAAGTGTCTGCATGAGTGATACACATGCCTTGCTGATGCTGTTGTTGAAGAGAGAGGAAGATTTTTGGTAGTAAAAGAGGAGATATGAAATGGAGGGAGGGATGGCAAGGGGTGGTTCCCTGCTCAGCCTCTGGGACTGCTTGGAATTTCCAGTGGAAGAGCCAGGGACAAAAGGCAACAGAACTTGTTTTCACAAGATGCTTTTGAGATGCTGAGCACAAGCAGCCATGCTTCAGGGTTCAGGCAACGAGGTGCAGCACCGAATGGGGAGCAAGGGATCCTGTTCTGTTCCAGCACCTTGGGAACCAGGGTTTGGGCAGCTCTGGGAGGAGGGATTTACAAGGGTGTGTTCATGGAGGGCACTGACACCGATGGCCAAGGACCATGACAAGGGCCTGCAGCACAACATGAGAGGATTTGTGCCTTTACGTCTGTAAAACACCACCTGGAACATTCCAAATAGTGGGAGGAGATGAGGAAGGACCTGTGTCCCTGCATTGCCAGGTGCAGGCTTCGAGCTGGGACAGGTATATGATGTGAATATGTCCTCATTGTGTTCATAGTCAGAGGTGGTTGGGGAGGGTAATAGAAGGTTAAAGATACAGTCATAATCATTGCCATTTTTGGTGAATTGCAGTGGCAGTCTTGTCTGTGTGTGTGTGGCTAAAAAGTGAAAGACAAAAGTTGAGTGGGTGAGTGTGTGAGACTGACATTTGTTCCAAGTACCTGAGTCATTCTGAAGCAGGTGGCCCATCACACGGCCTTGCTGATAAAAAAAAAAAAAGACCACTCTTCCGTGGCATGTCTGCTGCACTGAGAACCCTGTCATTTCAGTGGCTGGGATTTGAATCTCAGTAGGAGAAGAGGAGTTGGGAGTTTTTAGCTGAAAAGAGGCCATATGGCTTCAGTGTTTCAATAAGGAAGATGTCTTCTGGAGACATCCTGGGGACATTGTAGCAGTCCTGGATCTCTCCAGAAGATGCTCACCATTTCATGGCATGAATTTTTAACAACAGTCACAGGAAATTTGTAATTCCTTCAGGGAAAATTATGAGGCTTCTAAACGCTACTGTGTCCAATATATTTTTATCATTCAAAAAATTTTTTTTCTCATTTAGCAAAATGCTAAATGAAAAATCAAAGAAAAATTTGAATAAGCAGATAAGATAAAATCCCTTTACATCTTAACACTCAGGTATATCCAATACTAATAGTATATATAGGACATAAAATAATGAATCATAGGTGCTTGTATTTCTCCCCTCCTTTTCTTAGAAGGGATGTCTTTATTATTCTGAGTAGGGAGATTGGTGGAAAAGAACTCTGGACAAGCTGAGAGCACAAAGTTGATCTATACAGGAAAGGGCATGAAGATTCCAGAAGGAGGAAGAACAGGGAGGGAGAGGAATTTGGAAGAGAAGGGGAGAGGGAGTGCAGGGAGAGAGAGAAGAGGAAGAGGAGAGAGGAGTGAGGAAGAAAGGCAGAAAAGCTGGGAGTTTTGGGGGATGGGAGAGATCAAAAAGAGAATAAGAGGATATCCAAATAGCTGTAGTATTGAGTAGAATTGTAAGGGAAGTACGGCAAAACATAATTATTAAAGAAATATTTGTTATCATACACCATCAGAAAACTTATTAACATACATTACTCTTTAGTCTGGCTTGATGATTGGAGTTGTATTAAAGCCTGAAGATGACCCTGTTTTATTTGGGATATTTATATCCATCTATATAATGTAATATTATTAAAAAAATCAAAGTAAGATCTTATTCTGTGTATTGTGATCTGCCATTTTCACTTAACAACATGCATAGAACATAACCTTTAATGACCACGTAACATTCCAGTGGCTGAAAGAAATGTACTACAACTTATTTAATTCATTCCTCATTGGCAATTAAGATTATTCTTTTTTTCTTCATTCCTTTTTTGGTATGATTCTAAGCAATATACCAATGATGAATAACCTTATAAAAACTCTTTGTATACATGTGATTTATGTATAGAATGACTTCCTTTGGATACATTTCTTAAAGTGGACTTACTGAGCCAAAGAGATTATAAAATATTATAGCTTTTAATACTCATTGCTGGACTGCCTTGCAGAAAACTTAACTATTCTCTCATTGTGAATATAGCTCCTCACCTATTGATTCTAAACCATCTTCCTTTGTTTTCATAACAATATCATGAGAGTAAGTCAGCCAGAATGTAAGCTCTGGGAAGGCAGCAGTTCTCTCTGACTTTATGTAACATGAACCGGAGCTCAATAAATACCTTTGAATGCATGAATGATTGGCAGGCTGGGTGGGTGGAATTGGAGTACTTAAGGGCAGGGTTTCTATTTATTCGAAGCCCCCTAACGTCTGGTACACTCTCAAGCACACAGTAGGTATCTAATGCTAATACTCTCAGGAAGTTGGTTTTGGTTCAGCTATATTGCCATCTGGGAGTCAGTAATACTTTTTAATCTAAGAATATGGACGGTTGACTTAAAAGTATCTGAACCCAGAAGAAGTCTATTATACCAAGAATGGGTTGTATTTCCTAGAGGATCAGATACCAATATTTACTATAGCATCCACACTAATGACCTCGCTGATAAGTTCCTCTTGAAGTGGGCCCAACCTGAGGAAATCTTTGCGGTCTTCAGATAACCGAGCAAGCAACCTTTTGGACATTGCTTTACAATTCGTGTTGTGGAGACTGAAGGAGAGAATGAATGGGAGGCACCTAGCACAGACCTAGCACAGAGTTGCCCCTCATAAATGATACCTGTTACTGTGAGTAAGTCCATCACTTGTCCGTGTTGCCTGGCCTCATCCATTCAAGAATAAAGTGAGGCTTCGTGTGGTGGCTTATGCCTATAATCCCAAGATTTGGGAGGCCAAGACCAGAGGATCGCTTAAGGCCAAAAGTTTGAGACCAATCTGGACAACAGAGGGAGACCCTGTCCCTACAAAAAATAGAAAACTTGGCTGGATGTGGTGGTGATGCACGCTTGTAGTCCTAGCTGCTTGGGAGGCTGAGGTTGGAGGATCTCTTGAGCCCTGGAATTCAAGGCTACTGTGAGCCATGACTGTGTTCTAGTAGGTAGCTAGTCAGGCATGAGCAAGGCAGGAGAGGGCTCTCCCACCACCAGGAATGTCAGGTGACCATCAGGTGATGGTCAGGCGGTTGTTATTGTCTCTCTAAAATAATAATTGGTCTCAGCCAGCACCAGGGAAGGGCAGTCTCGCAATAGAGAGAAAAACCTCAAACTGGTGATCAGCAGTTTCTGGATAAGATCTCAGGAGCTAGGCGAGTGGGCTTATGCATGTACACTAACAGGCAAAATGGTGCAGTTTAACTAGTATATGACCTTTCTCAACACACTCGACTGTTAAGGGAACACCTCAAGTGAGCACACAGATAACTTCAGTAAACACACTGCACATGAGGCCTCTCCCAATGCTGGAAGGCTGCTGCGCATGCGGTAGCTCACCACAAGGGAAGAATCAGGAGAGAAGCAAGGCAAGGCCTGGAAGCGTGCAGACATATAAAACCCCAAGTCGAAAGGTCAGACCATGCACTTGATCTCTCATGTCACCCCCGTGGCCCTCTTCCAAGTGTACTTTACTTTTTTTCATTCCTTCCCTAAAACTTTTTAATAAACTTTCGCTCCTGCTCTAAAACTTGCCTTGGGCTTTCGCCCCTCGGTCGAATTCTTTCTTCCGAGGAGGCAAGAATCGAGGTTGCTGCAGACCTGTAGGGATTAACCACCAGTGACAATTGCACCACCGCACTCCAGCCTGGGTGACCGAGCAAGGCCATTCCTGTCTCCAAATAAAGTAAATAAAATAAAAATAATGAAATGGCAAATAACTCACATTTTGTTAGTTTTTGAGTTTATTCCTCCCTACGCTGCTGTGAGTTAGGTGTGTCTTTTCCATTTTAGGATTCAGGAAACAGGTTTGGAGAGGAAAGGTGACATTTCTGCCGTCTCACAATGGTTAGTGGTCCGTTTGACTCAAGGAATGTGTGCAGCATCCGTTTAGTCACTGTGCAAATTCCACCTTGAGCACAGCTGCCCTTTTGACCAGCCAGTGGAGATGAAACACAGAGCCGCTTCTGTCTCTTGGGCGCTGCCGGTTGCCTGGTCCTTGTTATGTCCTTGATGAAGGTGGAAGCCGTTTTCATCACAGCCGCCTTTCTGACATCTGGGCCGGCAGAGCCAACTGTATTTAAGAAGCTCCACTGAGGTCAGACAGACAGGCTGTGATGGCTCAGGTCAGACACTGTGAAAAAGAAGCCGACTCCTAAGAACTGTCTCCCCACCGTGAGGAGAAAGTCCTATGTAGCACCATAGTCAAGGCTCGGTGCATCAGGTTGAAAGTGAAATGCTTATGTTGAAAATGAAACTGATTGGGAAAGGCCAAGTTTTTTTTACTTTGGTTGATTCAAGATGTAGACATGGCGCTTTATTTGGCCTGGGTTTATGCAATTTTTAGTCAACTCCTGAGCTCAAGGAATACAGTGATTCCTCTGGCTGGGCACAGGCACTTGCTCTTCCCTTTCAAGTCCCCTCGCTTGATCCTCTTTCTGCATTTTCCCAGCTTTGCCAGCAGCGATGGAAAAGTGAATTTGCTCAAGTTGATTGCTTTTCCTTTTGGATGGTGGAGTTTTTGCTCTTGGGATCTTCATTGTGAACCAGACCTTGAAGTCTAAATGGCAGCTGTCTGTGCCCTGGTGTGAGGGATAAAAGCTGGTGTTTGGGGAAAAGGGTTTTCTTTTTATTTTCTCAACACTCGACTCTCCATTACTGTGGACGGGAATTGTGTCTGGTATCACCGAGTTACCTAGAGGAAGGTTAGGTGGACAGGACAGAGCAGGCTGGGAGGAGAGGCAGACGTGTACCTGTGCGGGCACACACATCACAGACACGGCAGAGAGTGGTTTCCTTTTTATAATTCTTCAAACTCGATCTGTGTGTGCATCTAAACAGATGCCTGAAAGACGACATCTGTGTGGCAGATTGTCACACAGGCTTGAAGCCTTCTCAAGGGCTTGATAGGGTGCCTGATTCTTGACCCGCCATGTGACTTCAAGTGAATCATTTAAGCACATGAAACTTCATTTCTTAAGTGCAAAGTGAAGGCCAATGGTATCCTAGGTCATGCTAATATAAATAAAAGGGTCCAGCACGTAGTGACACATAATAAACTCCCAATTTCATCTTAATTCCTTCAACATCAATTTTCATTCAGATGCTCTGGATTACCTAACACAGATGCCCTTTAGGCAGCTGATTGTAAGGACAGTCGCTGCGATTTGTGCTGGGTTGAATTGATGCTGCTTCTAAGGCATTCAAGGTCATCTTCTTAGGAAGTCTAAGAGACAAATCTCAGACAGTGTTCATTCTTTTCCAGATGGAAAATGGAAAAATGTGGTCAAGCATCCAAATGTTTGGTCTATAAAACACTCAAAACATTCAGACATTTGGTGTTGGGAGAGTAAGGTGCCATCTAAGCGTGTGAGTGTCATAAAGTCAACTGGCCCCGCCACTGGGATCTTTGGTCTTAATCCAGTAACCCATGAGAAATAACCCTGGCTTTGTGGTTTAACTCATTTTTTTCCCTCTTCTTTAGGAAAATTTGAATTTTTATCCTCACTCCAGGAGGTTAAAAAGAAGATTGCTTTGAAATTAGTTGATTTGCAGGGACTGAATAAGATTCTTAGAAATTATATATATAAAATAAGATGATTTTATAAAGATTCAGATTTGGATGTTGGCTCCTTATTTCAACCAAACTTGTTCCAAAGGAAATTCTGGATTTACCTTAAAGAAAAAAATAATTATTTGTTTTCAAGATTAGTCTTTTTTTAAGTTCTTTCATCTACATGTTAACCCAAAAAATGTTTTTCATCTTCCTTAGAATATGGGCTTATTTTCAATGCTGTTTGCAAATGGATGCCATAATGTTAAATATTTCACTTAAAAAATGAAAGTCTTGCCACCAATGCTTCCTGCACCCATGGAGGAAGAAAGGGTATTGGGCATATGAGATCCACATGTCTAGGGTAGGTTGCTTACATCAATGGCCTCATTTGACTCCTGGCTCAGCCATGTGGCTTGATTTGGCCAGAGGGATGTTAGCACATGGGATGTGTGACATATAAGCTTGAACAATGCTTCTATGTTGGGGCTTGCTCTCCTGCTGCTCTTGTAATAACAAGGAGGGGAGGACTGACCAAAACCAGCAGAAGGCCCAATGACTCACAAAGTCAGGAGCAATGAGAAATAGCTATTGTTGTCAGCTCCTGAATTTTAGAGTGTTTTGTTACAGAGCATGACTGTGGCCATTGACAACTGATACATTGCTGTATACACTGCCCTGTGCTCTAAAGTCAAATGGACCTGCTTCACTCTAGCTTCATAACATACTGCAGGAGCACGCTGCCTAATCTCTTTGAGCATCACTTTCCTCACCTGAACTATGAAGAAAACAATTCTTATCAGGCAGGATGGTTGAGCAAGTGAATATTAATTATCACTAGAAAATTAATAAATAGCCTCCTTAATAGGGAGGCTCCTATTGCCCTGCCTTCGCCTTTATGGGTAGCAAATGGAGAGAGTGAGGCAGCTGATGTCTTCTTGCACCACTATGGATTTTATGGACCCTTTTGTTCAAAGTCCTTGGGTTTCAGAGACTCAGTTATAACCCACTCAGAGGGAAAGTCCTGACATGTCCTGCTTGGAAAACATTACAAATTTTACTGCCAGGAAATAACCTTTGAATCTGAATTTTGGCCTTAGTTTTCATTTTTGATATTGAAGTGAGGATAAACTACAGACCAAAGAAACTTAGAGACATTTCCAGACTGAGTCAGTCTCTTTAATCCTGAACTTTTGGATACCCAGGCAGGACTAGTCAATTGTCTCTTAAGCCAAGACATGTGAGTCAGGAATGGAGAATAATATCGTTTAGGAAGACAAATTCCACTATTAAAGCCTAAGTAGGTTTTTAAAAATAGATATGAGGAATTGATCATCTGGGGCCAAATGCTTGGTTGATGGAATTGTGGAACTGTCCTTTTGAGTTGGGTCTGTGTTTGCATTCCAGATAAGAGATAAGAGAGCTGACCATGAGAAATACATTTATGTTTCTATTACATTCCACTATGTTTCCATGCTATGAGGCCTCTTCATTCCAAAAATCTTGTTCAAAAGAAATCTCAACTCTTCAGCTTCCTACAGAATTCAACCAGTGTCAGAGCATGGCTGAACACAGACACTATTAAAAGGCTGTTGGATGAATAAACGAGTGTATGAATGAATGAATTCATCCTTGCCACGAGATGGTAGTCTTTGGAAACAGAGGAGACCATTGATTAAGCATGGTAAGACTCTTAGGATGGGCACACAGAAGGGCACTTTAGGAAGCACTTTGTTTAATTCTCTCATTGAGGAGGAAATAGACTTGGACAGATGAAAGAGCTTGTCCTGGGTCCCCCAGACGATAATGGGCAGACTTAGAGAGGGGCCCAGGGCAGGAATCCAGCTCTCCCATCTGCTATGCCAGGATTTCTCCTGTTCTGGCCTGCTGGTTCCTCACCCAAGATTCCCTTCTTATATGCCAGGTTATAATGTGTAGCTAGAAGGTGTGCAGGGCTGGTTTCACACGCCTAGCATTTTAACTTTAATGCTTGTACTGTTTCCTTTGGGAAGTTCTTTAAGTTATCAAAATTTTCCTAAAGTATATTTCATGTATATACACACACACATGCACACACACATGTGTGTATAGTATACACATATATGTATTTCATGTCTATACTATACACACGTGTGTGTGCATGTGTGTGTGTATATACATATATAATATGTGTGTTGTATATTTTATGTGTATATGTATACAATATATATATTAGATATACATGCACATATTATATATAATATATGTAACACATATCATATATACACAGATTGCATATGTATATACTATACACATATATATTATATATAATTAATATATTTATATATTTATATAATATCCAATCATTGTACAAGATAACTTTCTGCAGTCGTCGAGCTGTACCCATTACACTGCAGCTCCATTGTTTCCATAGCAACTAAGGTACTGCAAAGTGAGAAGCCCAGAGAGGAACTTGGTAGAGGATTAAAAAACTATACCAAATGGGGATGGTTAATGGCTACAGAAAAATAGAAAGAATAAATAACACCTAATATTTGCTAGCACAACAGGGTGACTATAGAAAAAAATAATTTAATCGTACATTTAAAAATAACTAAAAGAATATAATTGGATTGTTTGTAATACAAAGGATAAATGCTTGAGGTGATAGATAAAAACAAAAAAAAATGACCTATCCTGCAAAAACGACACCATCTATGAGCATCAGTAAAATGTGCCATTGGACGGGGTGAAGGAGTGGTTCATAATCTTTTACACTGATGCCTGCTTAGGAAATCTCTGCCTATCTGACTCAAGGCTTTGCTATTTACAGCAGTCAAAACTCTGGCATTCCAAGGCATTGTATCCTGTCTACTGATGGTGCAGAGGTGTTGAGAAGCTGTTTGCTACCTGTCCCTGACAGAGGCATTGAACTGAAATATTGAGGTTTCCAATTTTTTATTTGTGTGGAGGCTTCAAGGACTACAGGAGGTTCCAGCTTTCCACCACTGGTGCTTGCTTGCTAAATCAGCCTTGCAAATTAGCACCCGCCCACAAGCCTGGTGCTTGTTAGAGAGCCGGCCAGACTAGCAGATAAATGAGATAGTTTAATGGCTTTAAGGAGTTGGGCTTCTGGCCCAACCACAACTTCTTTCTTCCTTTTTTGCTTTGTTTTGATTATTCTATTCTTTGGTCTCCTTTTTTTTTTTTTCACTTTTGTTTCCTCCTTCCCTTGTATTTTCTTTGCCGTGCATGCTTCTAGCACTCACCTTCCTATAACCCCTTACTTTTGTCTGGGTTGCCCACATGGCTATTCTCCCTGGTATTTTATTGTTGCAAGCACTACTTTCTCCTCCCTCCCATGCTTTCTCCTCCCTCCCACGTCGCGGACTCCTGAAGGACAGCGGCTGTGCTTCCTCCCAGCTCCTAGCACTGGGAGTGAGGTGTGCCTAATTAATGAGCCTGGGTCAGTGGTCTTCCTGTTTTAACGTGCACTGGAATCTCCTGGTTGCTGGGCTCCACCCCCAAGAAGTCCTGATTTGGTAAGTCTAGGCAGAGATGCAGACTGGGAATTTGAATTTCTAATAGGTTCCCAGGTGATGTTGATGCTGCTGGCCAGGGGTCACACTTTGAGAACCGGGATCCTGAGTCCAGCATGAACCCTTGATCAAATGACATCTTGGTTTATTTTTCTAGCGTTTCTCGCTCTCTTTCCTTTTTTTCTTTAGTAGAATTGTCATCACGCTGCACACACAGTTTTGTATTCTGTTGGTTTAACCTCTCATACCCGTGGGAACATTTCCCTGTGGTGAATATTCTCTAAGTCCAGGTGCAGACCAGCTCTGAAAAGCTCAATCTCACTTGAGGGCAGTGTTAACGGAAAAAAAAAGGTTTTGCTTTCTCTGAAAAAAAGTGGAAAAATTTATGGTAAGTGGGTCCAAGAGTTGTAGCTGAAAAAGCCACACTTGCCTTTTCCTGGTGACACTCAGCTGAGCTCAGGACAAGGCACAGCCCCGTCTGATTGCTGGAATGTGCTCCAGCTGAATGCCTTGCTGTGGATGAGCCTAGCTACCCATGAGGACAGCCAGGGCCCCAGATGCAGCCAGCGGACACCCATCAAAGGAGCGCTTTCTGCAGTTCCAGTGGGCAAGGTCAGCCTGGATGCTCCAGCCCGTCCTTGGAGCCTGAAGGAGCTAGAGGGCGGCCTCCATGCCAAAGTCCAGGCAGAAGTACAGAGACGTGGGTGTGAATATAAGGAATTCCTCCTTGGATTTCAAAGTACATCCACAGCAATGGGTGTTCCTGCATGAAGAAAGTCCCGGAAGAATTTCATCTCCATTTTCTGTGTGGTTTTAATAAGCATATGATTTTTAAGGAGATGTCCTGCCTTTGAAAGAGAGCCTCAGGTGTGGCATCCTCAAGGACACTGATGGGTCCATATGTGCTCATTTGATTGCAGCCATTCTGAGGGGGACAGTCCATCTAAGCAGCAAGAGCATAAGTGCAACCCAGATGTGTGTGCGTGCGTGTCTGCACATATGTGTGGGGAGTTAATGTTCGCGGGGCAACTCTCTTTCGAGGAGGTCCAGAGCTATTGAGCGATAAATGCACAGCTGCCCTTCCTTCATGCAGACACTTCTGGGGGTACTGTGTACACTTCCCAGTGGAGCTGAACCCCTGTTGCTCAGCAGAGATCTCAGTCATGCACTCCTTCAGGGGAGTGCCTCTTCTTCCCTGCCTCAGTTTTTTGCAATCACTCTCCTAAAGAAATTACCTTATCTCAAGTCCTTATCTCAAAAGTCCTTACTTTTGGGAGAGCCCAATCTAAGAGAGGTGACATGATTTGTTTGGTCTCTTCTGGGTGACCATAGGATGGCATACCACCATGACCCTCCATTCTATGGAGCCATCATCATATCTCCAGATATATCCCTGAACCACACAAAAAGCACTGATTTTTAGGACAATGGTTTGAGCTGGGTTTTGTGGGAGCCTAGAGGTCTATGCTGGGGTTGAAGAGCTGCTGTAGGTGTTGGGGAGGAGGTTGGACAAGGAAGGTCCCTGACATCAACCACAGAAGCTCTTTATTATCTATTTGTGGTGTGGGATTCCTAAGAAAGAAGCTTAAAAATACATGATTTTGCTGCTAAGAAATGTCCCAGGGCCACTGGGTTAGGGCTTAATGCATGTCTTAACAGGAGTGAACACTTTTAAATGAAGGGATGTAAGCAGCACCCTCTTCCCCCACTGTCTGTTCTGTGTTTGTGCCTTTCTTGGCAGGAGGAGGTGGGCTGTGCCATCCTGGGGGCACAAATGGGAAGTTGAGGCCCTTAGCCTCAGGATGTTCTCCAATTTCCTCTGATGGAGCTGTAGAGAAGGCTCTGCCCCTCACAATGGTCATGCTCCATGCCCGTCGTCCCTGTTGGGTGAGGCCAAGAGGGAATTACATGATGCTTTCTGTAGCATTTTTGTTCATCTGAAACCAGGTTAGAACTCTCACCAGGGGCAATAAAGAAGGGGATAGAAGTTGCAAAAATGCACCATGCTGTCTAAGTTAGGATTTAGGAAAAGTTTAAATCCATAATGCAGAAAAGTGTTGATACTTTGCCATGGTGGATTGTTGTTGTTGTTTTTACTTATTTTGAAATGCCCATAGTATGCCTAAAAATATACACATGGACTGTTATATGAACAATATGAATGAATTTGAAAATCACTGGCCAGTGACCTCTTTGTGAGTTATGTTTAAAAGCACCACCTTTCTAGGTACAAAGTTCCTCCAGGGTGGTGGTTCTCAGTGATGAGTGGGGAGGTATTGAGCTGCCTGCCTGGACTCTATCCCTGCAGAGTCTAATTCAGTATGTCTGGGGTGTGTCTTGTGATCTGGATATCTTTTACATGCTCCTTAGGTTATTCTGACATGCAGCCAGGTTCGGGAATCATCATCATGTTAGGGTGTGTGGGTCTTGTTTGCAGGTCATTCACACCAAGAGCCCCTGTGGCCAATTCTGACATCTTGAAAGCTGCGGGACAACCAGCTGTGGTGCCTCCTGCAACTCCCAGGGCTTGGAGACACAGCAGCCCTTGTACTAGTGATGCAGAGAAAAAGCCAGTGTTCTCTGGTAGGAACTTCTGGAGATGGGGACAGAAGAGCTGGTTAAAGTGCAGATTGGATTAAATAGCTGCCAGGGACCTTGCCTGCAGTTCTTTCATACCCACTTGGAATGTCCCAGGTTTTCTCAGGGGATCAATCAAGGCAACCCACCTTTCTTCTAGAAAGCCATGTATCATGGACATGTGTACACTAGTTCTATTTTATTCTGAAGAAAGTAGAAATGTAGACTGAGAAAGGCTTTGCTCCCAGGGTTTGGGGAATTGGGAAGGGAGAATTGGGAATGGAGAGTAAAAGGAAGGAGAAATTTGTGATGAGAGGAAAGAGGGATGTGGAAGAATGAAAGGGAGAGAGAAAAGGAAAAAGACAGAAAGGGAAGGGGCATAGGACTGGAGAAGTGAGAGGCAGAGGGCAGTTGTGGCTTGCTCAGGATTCTGGATCCAGATGGGATAGTTTCCTTCAACCTGTGGGGTAGATGCAGCTCCAGCGATGCCACTGATGAGCTGGACTGTTGTGGAAACTGCTTTGAACTTTGTTGCCACATACAACACCTAGATGTCAGGAGGCGAAATGGGAGGAGAGGGGTGGGGCACCTGCATGTCAGGGAAAACGGCTGAAGTCAAACCATGGTAAAGCCAGAGTCAAACTCACTGCTGGTGCCTTGATGAATGCAGAGGATGGCAACTGTCTGTAGACAAAATGGATCCACAGCTAACCTCTCATTTTCTGGATTCAGTGGTTTGCGTGAATCTGCCTTTTGGGAATCTGCTATCATTTCAGGTTAAAATATGTTTTGCTTGGAATTAGCCTCAGTGCCCAGATTCATCTTTTTAGCACTCTCTTGCTTCTGACCTTGACCCTCTTCATGGTCCCCCTGCCCAGCTCTGGCAAACCTCTGGTCTACCTGGATCACCAAAGGCTCTGGGGAATCACTGTTCTGCGTTGTTCTTTTATTCATTCATTCACTGAATACCTATATATTAAGTATCTGCACAGCCCTGTTGAGCCAGACACTGTGGTACTACTGAGGATGCATTGCTGCTATTTTGGGGCTTATGTTCTGATATATCAATTCTTAACCCGGTCTTCACATTATAGTCTCTTCAAAGTACCCCTGCCGAGGTCTTGTCTCTCACTTATTGCACCAGGATCTCTGAGCTGGAGATAGAGCTGATTCTGAGGCTCCTCCAGGCTTAACTTTTTCTTTATTTTTAAATTTTTAAAAAAATCAGATTTCCCAGGTTAAATCCTCCAGGCTCTAGAACCACTGAGAAAGGATACTCTCTAAGCATTGGTATTCTTTGGATCTTCAGAACTGCACCCTAGCCCCTCGATGGGGGCATGAAAACATCTGACTTTCTGTCTTTGCTCTGGGTGGCATTTCCTCCCTGGCTGTCTTGCTGCTGGACAGCTCCTCCCTCCATAGCCCCAGACCCACTGCTCATGCCAGCCCGGGCTTTAACTTCTGTACCTCTAGTAACACCACTTTCTCTCTTTGTCCTTCCAGCCCTGCAGATGGAGTGGCCTCCAGCCGTCACTCATCTTTATGTCACTTCTCAGCTGTTCCAGCACCTGTGTAACCAATCTTCTTTCATGAATCCCCTGTTTAAAATGTCTGGGTGACTTGTTTTCCTCACACAATCCTGACTGACATAATGTGAAGCATAATGAAAGGCCTCTGGAAAGTGACACTTCCCCTCCTCTTGTGAGATGGTGCCTATGGGGTACAGGGAGGCAGAGACCAAGCTTGCTGGGAACAGAATGTTCACATCCTGCATCTGAAGCGTCCAGAACAGAACTTCTGATAGGTGGGCCATGGCCTGCCTGCATCCAACTCACCTGGGAAGCAATTCCTGGCTGTCACTGCAAAGCAGCTGAATCACATTCTCTGGCTGGGGTCAGAAACTGTCAATTTAAAGGATTTCCTCCAGGGGTTGATATATCTCTTGATGCATGCAGCCAGGCTTCTGTAGAAAGCTGCCGGTGACAGGATACACAGGTTCTTGCCAGGCACACTTCTTACAGGTCTAGTTTCAGTTCCACCCCTAACTTGTGATCTCTTGGAGAAGGAGAGTGTCCTTTCACTGTACAGGGCAGTTATTTGAGGGATAACTCATCTATGCTTGGCAAAACACAAACTTACATGCAAAAATCACAGTATTTTTGGAATCGGGGAGTGATTTGGTGTATAAAGCAGTATGACCTGCCAGAGAGCAAAAGGCATGAGTCTTTTAACTCTTTCAGGCCTGCATTCAGATCTAAGCTCAGAAAACTCTGGCTGCATCCTTAACCTCTAGAAATCCTCAGTTCTTTGACAGTAGCACCTCCTTGTATGTTGGGGTGAAGCATAAATGAAATAACAGCTCTCACACCCCAGAACCTCTTAGGCACTCACCTTAGGCAGTGATTGGTTCCCGTCCTCTCTTTATCCCTTCCTCCCCCAAGTTGAAAGATGAGTCCAGCAGAGGAGACTGAAGGTTTCCATTCGGCTTGGTCATTTCTCTTTCCCGTCATGGTAAACCATGGATCCTGTTGCTTGCTCCGGATATTTCCTTTCTGTAAGCTCCAGTAACATAATAGTCATCATTATTTTTCTCCTTATGTATTTACTGCTTTTTTAGCTAAGCTCTTTTGAGGGTGGGGACTGCATTACCTCATAGTTTATAAGGATCTTTCTGGGCACATTGTAGGTGTTCAACACATATAATTTATTTCACTTATTCTTCCAGTGATAACTACAACCTCTCAAACAGGATTGAATATGAAAGGTATATGCCCCTAGAAATGGAGTAAGTTCTCTCAGGTCCTGTGCCTGCAGTTGGAATGGCTGTCGTTGGATGATGGGATGGTACTGCAGCATGCCACTGAACTTGTCTGGCTCCTCATCAGGCACAGGGACTGATACGATACTATCCACTTGACCTTCTACAGAGAAAAAAGACCCTTTACCAAAACTACCTTGTCAAACATGTAGCTGATCATCAAATAACTGCATATCCTGTGATTTCTCTTCCCAGTTTTTTTCTGTCCAGTGCTTGCTATTTTAAATGATATCATTGCACCCTTTTCTTCATTTACATTCTACTCACATATCCAAATAGTTCTTCCTATTCCATGACTCTTAATTTCTTATTAGAATCCTCACCTGAGCTCACTTATCTTTTAGGGTGGGAGGCTTTCCTCTCTCCTTTTAGCTTCATGAATCATTTACTAAGATTCTGCTTGCTGTGGAATAAATGCTTAATTAATCAATACACTAGCAGTCTTTCATATTCTTCCAACAGAACTGCAGAATTTGCAGGTCTGAAAGCTACAGCCATTCTCCACTGGGAGGTTGTTTACCTTTCTTAACATTGAGACAATGGAGCTGGAGAGAGAACTTTAAAATAAGTGTGACAATGGTTTCCTCACAGTGTTCTCGGGACAGCTTTGTGTGGGTTCATGAGACACAATTGTAGTGATTTTCCAAAGCGTGATGTAAGATTATGATTACCAGGGAAAACTCTCGGCCCTTCAAAGTACAGCCTTCCAAATTTTGGGGTGTGAGAAGGTGTGTGTGTATTACATGTGTGTGTGAGGGAAGGGTAAAGTGTGAGGGCAGAAGTCTGTGTTTGCCCACAGGGGCATCTGAGGTCCTTTTCTCATCCAGCCATCCTTAGAGTTCTGAAGTCTGAGCCTCTCTACCCTTGCTTCTTCCCTGGGACATTATTTCCAAGCAGAGATACAGAATCTGCTCCCCATGCATAAAAGCACAAACATTGTTTGAGTGGTGCCAGACAGACAGCCTTGGCTCCAAAATCCTTCCTGCTGAAAGGAGGGAAGGTCAGTGAAAACTACTAATGAGGATAAGAATATCTGATGCCATTTGGTGGCTGGCCTAGGGGTTTTATATGCGTTATACCAAAGCCTCCCTTACCATCCTATCCTGTTACCTATTGCTGTGTAACAAACCATTCTAAGACTTAATGGCTAAAACGATTATTGTCTTATAATCTCACAATTTGTGGGTCAGAAATTCAGACCAGGCTCAGCTTGTGATTCTTTGGCATCATACCCATCACTCCAAGTCATCTGGTCCCACTCAGCTGGTGGGATGGTCTTCTGTGGAGGACCCACATGGCTTTGTCATACCCTTGGTTCCTTGGCAGGAATGGCTGGAAGGCTGGGGACAGCTGGACAGTCACCCAGAGAACTTACACGTGGCCTCTCCAACGTGTGGCCTGGGGGAAGTCAGACTTCTTCCCCAGGGGCTCTGGACTCCCAAAAAGAACATTCTAAGAGCTGCAGAAGAAAACTGCGAGTCCTCTGACATTGTCCTGAAATTCCCAGAATATATCTCCGGCACATTCTCTTGGTCAAGCAAGTCACTACAAGAAGCCTTGATACCAGGAGATGGGAATTAGGTCACACCTCCCAACAGAAGGAATAAAATGGGAAGGAAAGAATGTGTGGCCACCATCCTCTACCTCCATCTGCTTTACATTCTCTTTCCTGTATCATGTATCACTCAACTCACTGTAAATTTAGTTATTTCTTAGGGCTACTGCTTATGGTTAATCTGTTCATGCTTGAATATAAGCTCTATGAGGGCAAGGATCAGTGTTTGTATTCTTCACTAATGTATCTTAAACACCTAGAAATAGCATCTGGCAGTGTGGCAATTCCTCAAAGATCTAGAAGCAGAAATGCCATTTGACCCAGCAATCCCATTGCTGGGTATATAACCAAAGAAATAGAAATCATTCTATTATGAAGATACATGCAAGTGTATGTTCATTGCAACACTATTCACAATAGCAAGACATGGAATCAACTCAAATGCCCATCAATGACAGACTGGATAAAGAAAATATGGTACACATACACCATGGAACACTATGCCGCCATAAAAAGGAATGAGATTATGTCCTTTGCAGGAACGTGGGTGGAACTGGAAGCCGTTATCCTCAGCAAACTAATGCAGGAACAGAAAACCAAACACTGCATGTTCTTGCTCTGAGAGCTGAATGATGAGAACACATGGACATATCGGGAAACAGCACACACTGAGACTTGTCATGGGGGGAGGGGCGAGCGAGAGCATCAGGAAGAATAGCTAATGCACGCTGAGCTTAATATCTAGGTGATGGGATGGTCTGTGCAGCAAACCACCATGGCACACGTTTACCTACATCACAAACCTGCACATCCTGCATATGTACTATACCCAAGAATTTAAAATAAAAGTTAAAGAAAAAAAAACATGGTAGGTGATCAATAAATAAGTCAACGCTGAATGAATTTTATTTAATCCTCTCACTACCCTTTGAGAAAGCTTATTAACTCCATTTTACAGATAGGAAAATAAGGCACACAGAGGTTAAATCACATGTTCAAAGTCACATAGCTGGTGAGTGGCAGAGCCAGAATTTGAGCTCAGGTATCTCTGATGTACTTTTATAGCTCAGAAACTCATAATAAATTCAGCACAGGATAGAAAAGCAAAAAACTGTAATTGTGGCCTCGTGTTGGCCCAGGGTTCATGTTTCTCCCTTGACATGACTTATGTCTTCTCTCACACACTGGCTTTGCCTTTTTTTTTTTTTTTCCCGGAAAGAGACTGGGAGAAAGTAAATGTGGGACTGCTGGATTGCTGTGGAAAATTGAGTGGGGGTGAGCTTGTTGCTTCTCTCACAGCGCTGCTGGCACCAATAGTCAATATAGGACTCTTGGAAGTAAAAAATGTTCTTTGTTTGATTGTGAAATCAAGCCAGGCCAAATGGGGATCAGCAGCAAAGCAGCTTTCTGCATTCCTGTTGAATAATTTTATGTGCTTTCCTCCTGGCTATATTTAGAAGCAATTCATGGTCTCTGTGTTTGCTAAGGAGATGACACAGCCCAGGGGACGATGTCTCTGAAGCCACCTCATGCAGGCAGAGCCTGACGTCTGCAGTCACACCTTTCCTGCCCACCACTGCCCCCTCTTCCCCCATGGCAAATGTCAAGCTTCCCAGCATGTCCAAGGAGAAGCTAACCTCCCTGGACACTTATTTTGTTGCCTCTGGAGTCACTTTAGTGAAATGACTTTGTATCACCTTGAGATCTTTTTCCTTTAAATATGAGTATTTGGGTGCATGTGACTTCCTTCAGAAGGGAGGGTCAGCATCCTGGCAGCTGGAGAAGTTCTCTGCAGTTTGTTGTCTGTTTCTCCTTCTCTCCAGCTCTGGGAGACCCCTCCCTCACTGGATTCTTTACTCCAGTGCGGCAGCCCTCTGTATGGTCTGGCCTGGAAGTGGTGTTACCAGTTGGTGATGCTGGAACCTTGGGAGAACAGGCTTGGCAGAGCAGGGCTGGGTGATTCCAGGTGGGTGATGGAAACCATGGCCCAGTGGGATTGTGCCGTAGCTGGGCCAGTAAAGACAGCTCATGGAAGGTAGCAGAAAGATATTTTAAGCTGGGGGGCAGGATCCAGAATACCAATGATTGGAGGCACAATTAGGTTAGGAACTAGAAGAAGCTAACCATAAGGTCAGGGATCAGAACAGATCTGAAGTCCCAGGACCAGGCCGGTTCATTCGTGGACTTATTCCCCTGGCAATATTGACTGAATGTGTAAAGTGTGCCCACACTGTGCTAACTCTGACAATACAGGGAGGAGCCAAACAGTCATGCTCTTGCCTTCGTGGTGGTAAAATCTAGCAGCAGAGGCCACTGGGAAACAGGCTAACAGACATCTGTACAATTGCACGTGTGATGTGCATGAGAGAGAGATGGAAGGGCTTCTCAGGGGAGGCCTTCTGTCCTGGGGAGAACTAAGAGGGGTGGGGGAACAGTGTTCTTGCAGAGGAAAAGGCACGGGAAATGGCTGTGATGGTGATAAGAGTTTGGCATGTTTAAGAAACTAAGCCAGGGCTTTGGGGAGAGGCAGATATTGTGGGCAAGAGTGGGGGCTCCTGTAGAGTGGCACCTTAAGTTTTAAGGGTCCAGTAGTTCATAACCCAATAACATTTTAAATATGTTGTGCAGTTTCTGACTATCTATGGAGAAAACACTTCTGTGCCCACCCTTCCATACTTCTGGAAGCCTCTTCCAGGAAGTCCCTCTGGATTTCCCTGCTAAAATGAGCCATTCCAGATTTCCACACTGAATGCTGCACATGCATAGCACCACTAACTCATTCTGCCCTTTAAAGGAAGGGCTGGGTGTTCCTTCATCTTTGCATCCTCAATGCCCAGGATCGGGCCAGGCACATCACATGTGTGCAGTAGATATGTATGAATGAAGGGTGTTTCGGGGATTATGGCTACATTACAAAATGTAGCAGCCGAAGACAACCATTTTATCATGCTCACAGATCCCAGAGCTCAGGGATTCAGACAGTGCCTAGCAAGAGTTGTGTGTGTCTGCTTTGTGATAGTTGGGACCTTTGCTGAAAGGAAGAATCCATGTCTAGGTGAGACTCAGTGGGTGGGAAATGGAATTATCTGGAGACTCTTCCCTCACCCATATGGCTGTTGATGCTGGCTGTTGGCTGGGACCTTGGCTAGGGCTGTGTTCTTCTGTTTCCATGCTGCTGATAAAGACATAACCAAGACTGGGTAATTTAGAAAGAAAAAAGGGTTTAATGGAGTCATAGTTGCACCTGGCTGGGGAGGCCTCACAATCATGGTGGAAAGTCAAAGGCACATCTTATATGGTGGCAGACAAGAGAATGAGAAACAAGTGAAAGGGGAAACCCCTTACAAAATCATCAGCTCTCATGAGACTTACTATCACAAGAACAATATTGGGGAAACCTCCCACATGATTCAATTATCTCCCAGCAGGTCCCTCCCACGACACGTGGGAGTTATGGGAGCTATAATTCAAGATGAGATTTGGGTGGGGACACAGCCAAACCATATCAGGCTGTCAACTAGAACATCTACACATGGCCTCCCCATGAGATCTGGGCTTTCTCATAATATGAAGGTCTTGGGGTAGTTGGGACAGCTCAGGGCCTGAGGCAACAGCTCAGGGGCCTTTGCAGCACTTGATAATGGAAGCTGCATGGGCTTTCTGGACCCTACCTTAGAAGTCACCTGATGTCACCAGCACATGTTCTCCTCGCTATGAGCGGGTCACAAGCCCACACAGATGTAGACTCCACCTCTCAATGAAGGAGTGGGGTTTCCACTGTGCTAGCATCCCTGGCAGGTGAAGTAGATTAATTCAGCCGCATCTAAACTGTGTTCTGTGGAGTGCCATTAGGACCCTTCCTGGAGGAGCATGCGAGGCTCATCAGGCCAGCAGGAGGAAAGGAGTCCCAGGCGTCCCTGGGAGGGACTTGCGAGCACTAGAGGACAGGGTGCCCTTCAGGCTCTGTCTGCCTTCGAGCAAGGGAAGAAGCCTGGTGTAGGGTGCAGTGGAGGAACAGAAAGCCTCTCAGAGTGACGAGATTGCACGATGGGGACATGGAAGGACAGCGCTGAGACATCAGCTGGATATCCTGCTGCGACCTCAGGGGTGGGGGCTGGAGGCAGTTGCCTGTGTGCCTCCTGCATGGCTCCGCTGGGGAGGGGCAGGTGAGGGCTCTGCGCTCAGTCCTGGAAGCCGCTCAGTTCATAGCCTTGTACAAATGCAGTGACCTCGTTGTGTCTGAGTCCATCAGAGAGAGGTGGCATTGAGGAGGAGCTGGGAAGGGCTGGGACTGCTAAGCCTGGCTTCCTGGGCTCCGTATTGGTCCCAACTCCCAGTCAGAGTTCCAAGGGTGGAGGTTGGTCTGACTGCAGGGACAGACCTTTCCTGTGATGAACCTGCATTTATGGACTTATGGGCTGGGTCTGCAGTTGAGCTCAGAGCCTGAAACCTGGCAGCATTTTTCTGTCATCATGATTCCTGCCAGCCCACTTTAAAAAGATTAGAACAAAATTCACCATTAACCATCACGGTCATCAAATCCTAGAACATTTTCCTCACTCCATAAAGAAACACTGTACCCATTAACACTCCCCACACCTACTGGCCTTCAGCCCTGGCCACCTGCTGGCTCTTTGGGCCAGCCTATTCTGAGCATTTCCTGTAGGTGGAATTGTACCATATGCGTCAGCCAGTTTTTTGCTCCTGATGTGGATGTTTCAGCCCTCTCAGGGCAGGGGTGGTCTAGCTACTGGCTCCCTTGCTGTATCCATGTCCCTCTGAGAGATGGGACAGCCCTTGACTAATTGAGGGGCTCAGAGCTGGGGAGGATCGCACTCCCCTCCTCTTCGTCTCAGGTGGCTGGTTCTCAGGTGCAATGCACAGAGTCCTCTGAAGAGCCCACCAGGAAGGAGCTCTGCTGGCTCGCGGCATGACCCGCTCAATAAAGCCTCTGTGGGTTGACTTTCTTCCCTCTCATCCCTGCCAATCCTGTTCCATGAGATCACCAGCCTTGCCTCCCCAAACCACAGCACGAAAATTAGCAAAAACTACTGCTTGTGTGCAAGTTTTATTTCAGATTCTGCTTTTTACTGGGGATGGGGCAAATTAAGCCAGTGCCCAAGAGAGAAAAACACCCAGAAAAGGACTTTGCAGCCTTTGTAAGTGGCTGTTCGGGCCTCCATGGATGTGGAACGGGCCCTGCTGTCAGAGTCTGGTTTACGCCCAGCTCTGCCTCTCAGGTGATTTTCCCCAGCACTTAGCTCCTCTGTGCCTCAGTCCTCCGTCTGTAAAACGGGGATAATGACCTGCTCTACCCTCCAAGGACGCTCGGAAGGTGAAATAGTTCATGTATGATAAGGGCTGTGTACAGGTCCTGGGAAACAGCAAATGCTATTGTAATTACTGGGTCCCTTTAGCTCAGAAATTCTACTGAGTGCAAGGGATCTTCAGCCTAGCCACACTTCAGCACTCCCAGAACCCAGCGCTGCAGACCCGTACTGTCCAGTCGGGAGCTACTGGCCACGTGCGGCCCTTTAAGTGTCTATTGCTTAAATTTAAATAAAATAACAAATTCAGTTCCTGGTACCAGTGGCACATTCGAAGTGCTCAATGACCCTACAAGGCTGGCGGCTTCCTCACTGCACAACACAGGTGTCAGGCATTTATTTCCATCATCGAAGCAAGTTCTTTCGGATGATGCTGCTCCCACTGCTTGGAGCTGTTCATTCTTCTAGAAATATTTATTTTCTTTTCCTTCCTCCATGCCTTTGTTCATGGTCTTCCTTTCACCTGAGTTGCCCGTCCACTCCTGAAATCCCACGAGTCCTCCCGAAGGGGGCGTCCCCTGGGCCCTGACCAGCGTGGGCCCTGCACCTCCTGTCCCACAGCCCTACCCTGTCCGGTGGCTGGCTGCAGCCTCTGTTCCACACCGTGTGATTAGGACCAGGCACACGACACGTCTTCCCACATCATGTTGGCCAAAGCAAATCATGGTGGTGCGGAAGGGGAGTTCATTCTGTCTTTAGTGGGAGGGACTGCAAAGTTACAAGAGTAAGGGCATGAGTTCAGGGAGGGTAAAACATTGGAGCCCACAACAGAATCCACCGCTGATGAGGAAGTTTAGGATTCTGCTCTCAGCCGCTGTCCCCCTTCTCAGCTAGAGGCTCAGCTGCTGGTCCTCTGGCGTCCAGAGGCTCCCCATCTGCACCCGAAGCTTCTCTCGCTTGGACAGCATCCTATGCTCATAATGGGCTCTTCCTCCCTCCCCCTGACACCATGCTGCCTGAGAATATCACCACCCAGTCTCAACGTCAAGGAAGGGGCTGCCTAAAGTACAAATCCCTGAGAATTAACTCTGTGAATCCATCTGAGATATTAGATGGCAGGCTAAACGAGGACCATGTTTACTCAGATCAGGGAGTCTTTAATGACCGTATTTTAGTCAGCATGACAGCTCTTTTGGGGCTCTATCTATCCTATCTGTGTATTGATAAACAGGAGCTGGGGCTAAGAATGATTCCTCCTTGAATTCTGTGCATGACGTGTGCTGTCTGCAAGAAGCCCTATTAGGGGTGTAGTGTAGGAGCCAGGAGACCTGGGGTGGGGGCCTGCTCCTCATGGGTCACCTTTAGACAAGTTTCTTCCCATCTCTGGGCCTGTTTTGTCATGTGCTGAACAGGTGCAGAGTAGGTGGTTAGGTTGACGGTTCCAGTGCCTCTGATGGCTGTGAGATGCTGTGGTTCCGAGTCCTCACTCTGCCCCTGAATGAGGCCAGCGGTTGATCTTGCTGGGATGTGTCCTGCTTTCTGGTCCCTGTCTCTTCAAACCTTTCCAACCTCTGACCTTTGTTTTCTGCCAAAAAAAAAAAAAAAAAAAAACCCGACTCCCGGCCTCCCACAAAGGGGGAGTCTACTTTTTAGGGTATGCTTTTTCCAGAAGATCTATTCGTAGAGACCTCAATGTGGATTGGGCTGTGCCTGGACATTATAGCCCCACCTGGCATCCTGCTGATTTTTGCTGGAGTGGGAGAAGGTCTTTCTAGAACATCAATGCCATGTTGCAAACTCAGATCAAACTAAATCAAATTCTAACGATGTTCCCAGGGCAAATTCAGGATAACCCCAAAGGTACGGGGCTTTGATAATGAAACAGACCCCAATACTGGCTCCCAGGCTTATAGCCACCTCTGCTACACCCACGTGAGTATCAGAACAGTGTGCCCTTTAATTTTGTACAGACAACCCCTAGGATTTTCGTTCCCAGGAATCACATTGACTAGCATTTATCCAGAATAATTTACTGTTAGTTTGAAGTTCATGTTTGGAGAAAAGAATATTTCTGAAAAAGGCCCAGAAATAGCTGGAGAAAATAATCTGTTTGTTTGCTCTCCTGCAACAATAGAAGCAGGTGGAATGATCCACGGCTCCTGAGGGGAGACTGCTCCACTCCCTGCAGGATTCTGCCTGGGCAGCACCTCTCCAAAAGCATTTGCCAGGGTCAGGGTGTCTATGAAAGGTTGGAAACTAGATGGAAGAAGTGTTGCAGAGGGAATTTGGGAGAAAAAGTCTTGGAGGTGCTGAAGGCTGCAGGTTTACTGGCCAGGGACGTAGACACTGTGGTGTGGGGGCGGTTGATGGATTTCAGACACAGGCTGCTGCCTGGGAGGTAGGGAGGGAGGGAGGGAGGAATGCCTGCCCTAATGGACTTGCTGGAGCTAGGGGTCTCGCACATAAGCCAGCCTCTCATCTGCTACTCACATCCCCCACTTGCATTTCATAGCCTGTGCCTAAAACATTTGCTCTGTGTCAGGTACTGTGTGAGAACCTAAGTATCTTACATGAATACGACACTTGAGGCTACTAAGGTCAATATGACAGTTAATTCTACATGATACAACGAATGTAATGGTTATACTAACAGAGATTTTCCAACATGCTGATGCATGTTCTTTTCTCCTCACTGTTACCTTAAAAGATAAGAATTTTTCTCATTTTATAGAGAAGGAAACAGTTTTGGAGAAATTAAATAATTTGCTTTAGGTTATAGCTAAGTCAAGAGGGACTCTGGCAGAATAATCTATGAGACCAGCACAGTCCAATAAAAGTAAATTGAACCACATGAGAAATCGTAAATTTTCTAGTAACTACATTAAAAACAGTGAAAAACAAGTGAAATTAATTTCAATAAAGTATTTTACTTAACCCCTTATATCCAAAATATTATCATTGAAACGTGTAAATCAATATCAATATAAATATCATTAGTGAGTTCTTTTGCATTCTTTTTTATGTAACGTTGAAATTTGGTGCATTTTACACTCAGCACATCTCAACTGGGACTAGTCCATTTCAAGCGTGGAGCTGCCCCACACCTGAAGTGTGGCATCCGTATTGGACAGGGCAATTGTAGGGGCAAGTACTGGGATTTTGTGGAAGCCAGATGGGGGCATGCAGCCAAGTCCGCGTGTCAGGGGACATCAAGGGCAAGGTGCCACCTGAGCTGAACCTAGGAACACAAATGCCACACCACTAGCTGCAAACACCAGGGGATGCCCATCTCTACTCAGTAGTGCCAGGGGTGGCCCTAGGGGTTAGCCAGGCAGAAGAGGGAGGTGAGCTGGTGTGGGAAGACAGACTCCTTCAGCACTGTTGCCTGTTGAGAGAACTACAAACATTTGCCATGAGGATGAGGTGGTGGGGTTAGACAGGGAGGAGGGGAGAGCAAGGTTATGGCAGGTATCCCGAGCGCCTAAGGGGGCTGAGTTTCATTCTGCTGCTGATGCTGCGTGGTGACATCATCACAGGGGTGCTCTTCAGCAGAGGTCTTAGAGCAGGAAGACAGGAAGGATACTCGCAGGAGCTGGGGAGAAATGTCTGGGGGCTGGCCTGGGGCAGAGGATGGAAGTGGAGAGAGAGAGTCAGTCTACCAGCTCCCCACTTCCAAGGTTTGTGATTTTTCTGCAGAAATCCCCAGCCGCTCTCAGTCAGAAGTAGATGGTCAGGAATTTGGAGCATCCCAACCTCTGTTTCACAAACAGAGAGACATTGATTTAAGGCTGAGAGGCAGCTAGAATCACCTTCACTCTCCCTATGGCCTGTGCTGTCTCCAAACCACCCTATCTTTAACCTCCCCAGGCAGGCCCAGCACAAACCATCTGCCTCCTTCTGTCCCCTGATCTCTTCTTAGTTCTCATAGTTCTAAGCAGTGTGTGTATTTCTTTCCATTTTTATTTCTCCTGATAGCTCTCTGTTGTACTGGAAACATCTGTCTGCAGGATCCACCAAGCTGAGCGATGACCTGGAGGCCTCTGCTCCAGAACCCCTGTGGTGAAAGAGAAGGCAATTCACAGAGCACAGGCTACAGCTTTGACACTGGTGGGAACCACTGAAATCGCCATCATTTAGCGACAGTTGTGGGGCTCCCCTAGCTTTGCAGGGGCCTGGACATCTGCAAGTCTCACCAACTCCCAGAGGTGCCTTTACTTCCAGTCTGTGAGCCACACTTTAAGTAGTGATTAGCCTGAGTGGGGCTGGGGTTGGGGAGTTTCAGTCTTAGCTGCTCACTAGAGAAGCTCCTGGAGAGACTGTGTGATTTCTGATGCCTGGGCTGTACTCCGGACCTGTGAAAGCAGAACCTCTGGGTGCGGGAGCTGGGGGCCAGTCTAACCATCACAGGGAGAAAGGCCCTGGAGGAGCGGATGCTGTGTCAAAAGAGGCCACAGGGAGAAGACCTGAGGCTCAGACATGAGCCATCCCAGCTGGGGGCTCGAACATATGAGTGAGACCATCTTGGTCCTCTAGCCCCTGGCCAGCTGTTCTAGCCAACACTCTGTGGAGCAGAGGTGAGCTGTCCCCGCCCAGCCCTGCCTGAATCCCTGAGTCACAGCAGCCCGAGTTGTCATGTTTAGCCCCAAATGATTGTTGTTCATAAGCCAGGAAGCTTGGGGAGATTCATTATGCAGCAATAGCCAGCCGAAACAACCCACAGGACTGTAACTGCCTCGAG
>PVKP010012321.1:46282-58796 GCA_004027715.1 Plecturocebus donacophilus | reverse complement strand
TTCTTATTATCCACCTTCTGAAGCCTGATTCTGTGAGTTCATCACACTCATCCTCCGTCAAGCCTTGTTCTCTTGCTGAAGGGGAGCTGCGATCCCCTGTAGGAGGAGAGGCATTCTGATTTCGGGTGTTCTCAGCCTTTTTGCACTGGTTTCTTCCCATTTTTGTAGATTTATCCACCTGTCGTCTTTGTAATTGCCAACTTTCAGATTGGGTCTCTGAGTGGACGTCCGGCTTGTTGGTGATGAAGTTTTTTCTGTTTCTTAGTTTTCCTTTGGGGGGCGCTCCTTCCCCACAGAGCTGGGCCTTCCCGGGTTCAGCCGTGCTTGCTCTCGGTCCTCAGCGCTTCCAATTGCTGTTCTCCTTGTGGGGATGGGACCAGCGGAGCCTTTGGGCACCCAGTCCCATACACTCCGCACTGAGAAGCTCCACGCCGGCCAAAAGAGTCGCGCTGGCGACCCGGGTGGCTCCTTCGCTGGGAATCTCCCAGTCTGTGGGCATCAAAAATTCGTCTGCAATTGCAGCATCCACTCGCTCTCTGCGCTTTCACTGGGAGCTACAATCCTGAGCTGCTGCTATGCGGCCATCTTGGATCTCTCTCTGCCCGGCGATGAAATTTTTTTCTGTTTCTTGGTTTTCCTTTGGCGGATGCCTGTTCCCCACAGAGCCGGACCTTCCCGGGTTCGCTGTGCTTGCTGTGAAACTCTCAGTCCTCAGCGCTTCCAATTGCTGTTTTCCTTGTGGGGATGGGACCAGCCGAGCCCGTCCGTCCGTATACTCCGCACCGGGAAGCGCCGCGCTGGAGCACCGGGCAAAACAGCCGCGCTGGCCAAAAGAGTCGCGCTGGCGACCCATATGGCTCCTCTGCCGGGAATCTCCCGGTCTGTGGGCAACAAAAATTCGTCGGAAAGTGTGGCGTCCACTCGTTCTCTGCGCTTTCACTGGGAGCTACATTCCTGAGCTGTTGCTAATCGGCCATCTTGGATCTCTCTCCCACACTGCCTTCTTTAGATCTACTAGCTCTGCTTAGGACATAGGGAGGCCAGAAACACAGCCCCAGTCCTGAAGGGATCAGAGTCTAGAAGGCAAAGTGAAGAGACAGAGGCAGGCCGTGTGGCTCGGGCCCTTATTCAGGCAGCATTAGGTCAGGTCACTAATCCCTCCTGGAGCTGGAAGTGGGACAGACACCAAATAGGGAGGCATAGGCCCAGAGAGATGTGGCGTATTCTGGTGCCTCCACAGCGGTGACTGAAGCTGGAGCCCACAGTGAGGTGCAGTGGGGCTGGGGGTGCTGTCAGGAGCCAGATCATGGGGGCCTTGGAGCCCCTTAGAACCTTGGCTAACACCTCTTAACACTGTTTCATGACCTCCAGCCTGCTGGGCTGGGGCAGATGGTCCTGATCCACAGGCAAGAAATGGGAGAAATGCAGGGGTGAGTTTGTCAGACATGTGGCAGAGGGGATGTTGCTTCTTGTCTACTCTGAGCTACCGTGCTTCTTCACCTGTTAAGTAGAATGTGTCTACCTTTCCAGAGTTATTGTGAGGACTCAGCAGAAGGCCAGTGACAGGTCTTTACCCCTCACATGTCACATAGTTGCAGCTTCCCAGGGCTGTCTGGCCACCTCCCTTGGCCTGGATAGGATACACAGCCCAAGTGGCTAGCTGAAGCACGGATAGAGACCTGGAACATCTCAGCTTCCTTAGAATCTCTTTGCCTGTCTGACCAGTTTCCAAAAGCAACTCTCAAGTCCTCTCAGGGTCCCTGGGTAGGAGAATGATATAAAAGTAGGCAGACTGCCTCAAAGCCAAGGCATCTACTTTAGAAAAGCTTCCTTTGTAACTTTAAGAATTATTTCTGAAGGGTAGCTTTGGCCACTCATCTCACTATGGTTCCTGTTGCAAGGTAGCCATCTAGAATCATCCAGAAGCTTAGCTCCTCAGTCCCAATTCAGAAATCGGAACACAGCAGTGTGCTTTGAATTTGAGCTAAAGGAAGTTACGTGGTTTAGCAAGCAATTGAGGGCTTATGTGGTTCATTTCAAGTTTTTTGCTTGTGTCCAAAGAACATTCCAAGCTATCCCTTTGGATTCAAAGGTTTTCTTTCTTTCTTTTTTTTCCCACCAAGTAGACTTTTTAAAGGAGGCTGATCCTTTTCAGAAATTCCACCTTTATTTTCCTTAAGGATTTGTCAAAGAAGTTCAAACAATTCTTTCTGACAAATCATTCCTAAATATTCATAGATATATCAAAGAGCTGCTAGATTCTTGATATGTGCCAAATACTGTCTGCCTGGGGGTGCAGAAATGAGCAAGCCATGTCCCTGCTCTCTCTAGACCTCTCTCTTTACCTAGAGAGGTAAAGTTTGTTAGCAGGTAAGCGAATAGCAGTTTTGGTATCAAACCACAGTCAAAGCTTTAGAGGAAAGAAATAGCCTGCTATAGCCAAGGGCTGAGGAGCATTCCTCCTGCAGGTAGAGTGATTGGAAGAGCTGCTCTGTAGAGGTGATATCTGAGCTGAAACCTGGAGGTGAGGAGGAACCAGGAAGGTTAAAGTGATCAAGGAGGCACTTTCCAGACAGGGAACAGCACATGTCCAGTCCCCAAGATGCGACCAAGTGTGGCATGTTCAAGAAGCACAGCAAGTGAGGGAGGGGCAGCAGCAGAAGAAGATGGTGGCAGCGCTTTGCAGGCCGTGGGGAGGCATCTCACGGTAAAGCAATTTTCCCTCTTGGTCTAACTGACAAAACTGTTTTCCTTCTTTACCACTTCACTCAAGTCCCGCTACATGTGGGGTGGGTCCAGCCCAAGCCCAGAGTTCTGCTTGAATGTTCTCACTGGACCCCAGCAGCTCCAGTGACCTTCATTTTTAATTTTAATTTTAATTTTTTGGAGATGGAGTCTCACTCTGTCACCCAGGCTGGAGTGCACTGGCATGATTTCACTGCAACCTGCACCTCCATGCTTCAAATGATTCTTCTGCCTCAGCCTCTAGAGTAGCATGAACCAGCATGCCCAGCTGATTTTTTTTGTATTTTTAGTAGAGACTGGGTTCTTCAGTCTTTTGGCCAGGCTGGTCTCGAACTCCTGACCTCAGGTGATCCACCCACCTTGGCCTCCCAAAGTGTTGGGATTACAGGCGTGAGCCACTACACCTGGCTCCCTCTTGCATTTTAAAAAACCATATCACTTATTCTTTCTTTCAAAATAATGGTTGAACATTTTGTAGGTATCAGGCTCTGAGTAAGATGCAAGACTAGAACAGTGAACAAATAATATAAATAAGACCAAAAGAGTAAGGGCACCGCTGAGCCATGCCAGCTAAGAAGGGAAATTCATGTTGAAATGAAGGTCACTGAATAATATAAGTAAGACCAAAACAGTAAGGGCGCCACTGAGCCATGCCAGCTAAGAGGGGAAATTCATGTTGAAATGAAGGTCACTGGAGCTGTTGGGGTCCAGTGAGAACGTTCAAGCAGAACTCTGGGCTTGGGCTGGACCCACCCCACATGTAGGGAGACTTGAGAGAAGCGGTAAAGAAGGAAAACAGTTCTGTCAGTTAGACCAACCACTGTTCAAAGCCCAACTCCAGCTGCATGACCTTGAGCGAGTCACTCTCCCTCCCAGAGCCTCAGGTCCCTTGTGTGTCCTACTTCTCAGCTGTTGCCCAGGGTAGATGAGAGTGGCTGTGAAGCAACAAGCCCAGGGCCTGACAGTCAATAAGCACTCAGGAAGCATGGCTGAACAGAAATGGAGCAGTCTAGTATCTAAGGTGGGAAAGAAAGAGAGTCTTTAATGATCTAAATCAACCGAAGCTTAATGCCAGACAAAAGAGAGTTAGGAATAGGAGTTTTTGGTGAATATCAGAATCCAAGTTTAAGCCACTAGCCATCCGTATGTAGTCACCTTGGAAGCTGTTCTGAAACAAATGTATTTGCACGAGGTTTTATTTGTCCCCACATTGGTTCCCTGTTCCCTTCTAAAACCACAAGCAGTTTTTGTGTTTATCACTACTGACCTTAAGGAAATAGGAGATCTTGCTTTCTTTTTGGATGTGTGTTACACAGTAGGGAAAATACAATAACATCTCATAAAATTTCAAAAGTAAAGGGAAAAGAATTTCTCATGATTTCATCACCCTACACAAACAATACTTAGACATCTTTTGTGCTCCTGCCGTCTTTGTCTGTAAAGAGAATGTCCCAGGGTCTTGCTTTCATCCCTTCTCTTTTTTTGCCTTTTCATCGTAACACAAGAAGTTCTTTATGTTATCATAGTTTAAATAAGTCTGGTTTCTTACGGCCTCATAAAGAAAGGTTTATCTGGCATTTTCCTGCAAGTAGACATTTTGGTTGCTTCCAGTATTACATTATTTTTAGCTAAACTATAATGAGCAGCTTCATGACTACAGTGTTTTTCTTTCTTTTCAATTATTTCTTTAGGATAAGTTCCCAGAAGTGGAATTTCTGGTTCAAAGGGTATTAACGTGTTTTTTTCATGACTCTCTGCACATTGCCAAATTGCTTTTCCGAGGGGCTGCACCCACATTAAACTACTTCGGCACTCTTTTAAGAATGACTGAATTTCACAACTACGTGGCCTCAGTGGGCTTCTAACCTGAGAGACCGTTGCCTAAACTGGGCAGCTTGCACATGCAGCAAAGGAGGAGGAAGGTGAAAACTGAGCCTTTGTTCCAGCCAGCTCCTGGGCTCAGCACATCACCAGTGCCATCCCTTGTACTTGCATGGTAGGTGCCCCATTTCAAGAGCACAAGCCTGGACTCAGGCCATTCACGTGCGTACCAAGCCCCAGCTTGAGCCACAGTGTGTCTTGAGCCACCCACCTTCCCCTGCTCACTGGACTGATTCCCCCATGACATTGAGTTTGCCAGTTTGCTTCCAGACTCACTGAAGCAAAGAAACTGGAGAACTCTCTTTATATTTGAAATTGGTCAGCTGTCATCCTTTTCAAAATCTAACCTGTTCTTTCTGGGTCAGTCCTTCCTGGTGGAAGACTGAAAGAATAATGATTTATTTTTCCTTTTTAATAATACTTTTAAATTTACCTCTTTACTTAGCAAAGAAAAGCACTCAATAAAACCCTGGGTCCCAAGCCTGAAATTTTCTGGAGGTCAAGGAGTATGGTTGGTTGGAAGAACACAGAGCTTGGAATCCGGTTATTCATTGAGTGACCTTGGGCAGGCTGCCTGTCATTGCTCGGCTTTGGTTTCCCCATCTGTAAAATAGGAACCACTCAGCGTCATTAAAAGGCTTAAATGAGACCACACTGTACAGCTGGCATAGTACCTGGCAGGCCATGGGGAACCAGAGAGTGGTTATTGTTTTAGGGGGTGGTCGGATGAATTGTATGGCTCTTATGCTCATATTTTAGCTTTTTTTTGTGAATTCACAGAGTTATGGGGCTGCCCAATGTGACTACCAAACCCTTATAACCCCCCTGCCCCTATGGGAGCCCACTTTTTGCCTCTAGTGGAGCTCCCTGCCCTGTGGTAATCGGCCCTCCCCACATTCATGGGTGTGGCTTCTCATGTGTTCTTCCTTCTCTTAGGAGTTGGAACAGGAACCAGGAAAGGTATTGAGGGATTTTACTGTACAGTCACCCCTCAGAATCCGTGGAGAATTGGTTCTAGGATTCATTCCCCCAAGGACACTAAAATCCACAGATGCTCAAGTCCCTTATATAAATGGCATAGTGTTTGCTTATAACCTACACACATCCTCCTGTTGACTTTAAATCATCTCTAGATTACTTATAATACCTAATACAATGTAAATGCTATGTAAATAGGTTGTTATACTGTACTGATAGGGAATAATAAGAAAAAAGTTTGTACGTGTTGAGTACAGATGCAACCATCTACTTTTTTTTCGAATATTTTTGATCTGCATTCGGTTGAATCCAGAGATATGGAACCCATGGAAACAGCCAACTGTATGTGTTTTATATTCTATTTTATATTTATGATGACCGTTGATTATTCATCTGTTGTTTGCAGAGCAAAAGCAGATACTGGCCCATATTGGGAGCCAAATTCTGAACTTTTAAAGTATTTATTGGAGGTTTACAGTTGTTCAGAGTGCTGGGCTACAGAAAGCCACACGTTTCTATTTTCTCACCCACCTGCTCTGGTCCTGTGTGAGTTATTTGCCTTCAGAACCCCGAGAGGAATGGGGATTTGGGCATAGAAATGAGCATCTCCTTGACTTGGACCTGGCTGTGATGGACCTTTTCCTTTCTTCCTCATCCTTGTGGTCGTGACTTCTTGTGAGCTCAAGCTGCCAAGTATTTCAAGTGACCACCCAGGTCTTGGGCTTTCGGTACTTGGGCTGCCATGGATGTTTAAGTTTCCTGGTGCACGGTTAAGCGACACAAGTGTCATACGTTCCTGAGTTCACACCCAGCTCAGCCACTTAGCAGATGTGTGAACTGAAATTGACCCTCTCAGCTCTGTTTCTTCCTCCATCAAATCATGAAGTTACAATAAGATGTCCACAGTTGCTGCCACACCGTAGGTGCTTAATAAGTAGAAGTTCTTTTGAATGTTTTAATGGAACTACACTTCTTTTTTCTGATTGTTACGGATGTCTTTATGAAGACTGTACTTTTAAAAACTGTTAGCAATCAGATATGAATGCTACCGTCACCATCATCATCATTGTAACATGAGAGCTGATCTTTATCTAGTGCTTTATAGTTTACTGAGGACTGCACTGCCTTCACATAGGACCAGGAGATACGATTGCTCTTCCAGTTTCAACATTAGGAGATTGCTCCAAGGTCTCCCACTGGTTAGGGCCCAAGGCAGCACTGGGTGCAAGCAGGCTGATCAGTTCCTCATTGACTGGGGTATAAGGAGGCAGTGTGAGTGCATCTCTTTGCAGACAGTAATTTGTCTCCTTTGTAGTTTTGGAAGGCACACTGCTGTATAGAGGGCACCCTCCCCTCACCTAGGTCCAGACTGCAGCCCTCAGAGCCATAAACAAGAAGACCCAAAGGTGCACTGGGATACGCCTTTGCAGCTCCCTGGTGGTGACAGTGGTTTGTCCCGCTACCCCATTGTGCTGGCTACTTTCCCTCCTGCGTTATCTCAGAACCTCCTAGCAGGCCTGCAAGCTATCATGCCCATTTCACAGATGAGGAAAAGGAAGCTCACAGAAGTCAGGGGACTTGCCCAGCCTAGTGGAGCTGGGAATCTGATGTAGACCTCGTCTATCTGACTCTGGAGCTATCCCTGTCAGGCACTGCACCCTCAGTCAGGCCCAGCAGCTGTGCATCAGGGAGAGAGGCCTGCAGGTAGCCTCTCTCCGTGGACTGAGGCCAGGGACTGCCCCTCTGCCTCCTGGCTCTGGTTGGTGGGCGGGGCTGGAGGCTGCTCTCTGCACACACTCTTCTTGCTGCCAGGACTCTGCTTTGTTTCTGCTCTTTGGAAGTACCTGGTGGTCACACGATTCTGACCGGATACCACTTCCATGGGCCAGGAATCCCTATGCTGATAGATCTACCTCTGTCCCTGCTCTGCTGGCTGGGAATGCCTGAGGAGCATTCAGGGAACCAAGGTCACTGCCCACCTGCCAGGTGCAAAGTTTCTGCCCCATCAGCAGCACACTCCCTGTCACAAGACCAAGGGACCAGGAATTGAAAAGACTCACCCAGGGGTAGGATTTTCCTCAGGTTGCAGGCCCTGCAGACCAGAAGGATTTCATTTCACTCTCTTCTGTCTGCCCTACCCGCATATTCAGTAGATAGGGGCTTGAAACACTTTTGGAGTGATTGGGTTTTCCAGAGTCCATGCTGGTTTGGTTGGGACAGACGTGGGGTGTAGCCCTTGCTAGAAGCATGGCCTGGGGCAGGTCATTTCGCCTTCATAGATCTCAGTTGCACGGTCTATAAAATGGGGCTGACTGTTGGGCAGGGCTATTACGAAGGTCACCTGATACTTGGGGACAAGGTCCTGGCAGATGACAGTGCTCAGTTCAGGTAAAGTAACCCAAACCTGAACCTGTGGATAACTGAAAACAGGCTACTTCCCCTTTGATTTCTTTTGTCTTGTAAAAGCAAACACCAGAATCACAACACCCGAAGCAGCGGGCTTTGTGATTTTTCTTTCTTTTCTTTAAGTAGAGAGTCATTGTGTAATTTCTTGATGTGGGGCATCTCACTGAAATGACTCTGCAATCTCTCTCTTCTCTGCTCTCTGAACTGTTGGTCCAGGCCATCCGGGTATTCTTCATGTTGCGTTCCCTGTCACTGCAATTGCGAGGGGAGCCTGAGACGCAGTTGCCGCTGACTCGGGAGGAGGACCTGATCAAGACCGACGATGTCCTGGATCTGAGTGAGTTGGCTGCTCTGAGTCACAGCAGGGGGCTGGGTGACATGGGACACGGGACACCACTCTGCTGATCACACGCTGCTGGGAGGGCCAATGTGCAACCTGCATTTTGTACTATTGTTGAGCTGTGGCCATGAGCCAACAGTGTGCATGTCCCATGCAGTTTTTGAAGAAAAGGCCCCCAGGTTCTTTGAGGTCAGTCCGAGGGTTCTGCTTTCACAACCAGCTGGTTCTCTTAAAAAGTCTCTGCAGGGCAACTGGGGCCTCAAGCAAAGGTGAACAAACTCCAGGGTTCCTGCCCTCCCTATGAACATAGTAGCACCAATATGGTTGGTTTTATATATTAAGCATTTTCTATATGATTCCGGTGATAAAAGGTTTACTTTTATCACCAGTAAAGCAAATCATCAGTGTTGAGGTAAGGATGAAGGCTTTGGAGGCTGGAGAACCATGTGCTCAGCTCATAACCTTGAGCTGCTTATTCTACTGTGTAGTGTCTCAGTCTTCTCATCTGCAGCATGAGGCTGAACTTTAAAGGAGACAGTGGGCGTAAAGCCTGACCGTGCTCCTGGAACTCCTCTGGTATTTGTATAGCTTTCTCTTTCCTCCATTTGCTGCAGGGCACAGGCACACCAGTGAGCGGCATGGTTTTCTGTTTCTTAAGGGCATTGTGATATATTAGGAGTCTTTGGTTATATGAGACAGAAAACCCAACTTAGGCTGGCTTACAGAAAAGAAAGGGAAATTGGCTGATGTCACTGGGAAGTCCAGGAGTTAGCTGCCTTCAGGCATGGCTGGGTCTGGGTGCTCAGTGTCATCAGGAAGCTGCTCTGCTCCATCTCTGAGTTCTGCTTTCCTCTGCTCCAGCTTCATCCTCAGGAGGGTTCTCAACAGGTAGTGGCAAGATGGCCATGAGCAACCCCAAGATTTGTTCGTCCAGCTAAGCAGCCCTGATGGAAAGAGAGCTTCTCTCTCCCTTTAATTCTCTCAAAGTCTCGGGTAGAGCTGTTATTGGCCTAGCTTGGGCCATCCCTGAACCAGCCAGTGGTCAGAGGAATGTGACTCACTGATGGCCTAAGCTAGGGACGCATGCCCAGCTCTGGAGTTGGAGGGGGGACAGTTCCTTTTGAACCCCATCACTAGAGAGAGGAAAGAGGCAGCCCTCAAAGGAAAATCAAAGAAGGAATGGTGACTGAGTGGGCAGAAAAAGCTCAGGGCCCCTCTCTGTCGGGTTGTTGTTGCTGTTTTAAATCAGCTTTATTGAGGTATAATTTACAGACAAAAAAGTTCCCCCAAGCGTTAGTATATAATTCAGTGAGTTTTGACAAAACTATGGCATTGTGATCTAGACCCTGCTCTGTATTCCCTTGAACAAATGACTAGACCGCCACAGCCTCCGTTTCCTCTTCTGTTACATGAGATGGTCTTTCTTATAGTACAGAGTTGTTTTGAGGATTGAATGAAATAGAATATGAAATAGCACATGACCAAGCATGGTGCCTACCGTGTAACTGTTCTCAGCAAACTGTAGTCACTATTACAGGAGATCATGTGTATGAAGAGCTTAGCACGCTGCCTGACACGTAGAGGTTCTCAGTGAATGAGGATTGCATGTTACCTGGTTGTCTAGTTTCTTTTTCTGGTCTTCTTGTTTATGTTTCATCTTTCCCTTTCTTGTAAGAATAAAGAAGCTGTGACTTCTGTTTGCCCGCTGCTCATCTCCTTTGGCCTTTTCGCCCTTGAGAAATGGCCACAGGGGTCTCTCTAAGGGTTTAAATTGATCGAGTTGACTACATAGAATCATAAACCAGTCTTTCTCTGATTTGATTCAAGGAGAGAAAGGCTTGCTTTAAGAGGGGTGGGCCGGGGGGCACTTTATCAGGGCAGCAAGAATGTTTGCATCTGTGAAATGGAATTAATTTTTATGCTGGGAATTCACATTCCTTCCCTCCTCCCCCTAGGAATGGCCTGCTGAAATAAAGGTTAAAAGTTTTTCACTTATCAATTTTAATAGATTAGATTGCTAGTTGAGATCACTTAACTGAGCCTTTTTGGGTAGTTGGCCATTAAGAAAGTAATGGCTATTTGTCTTTGCCCAGCCTGATTGCAAATTATGTCTTTTGCTAAGGAGGATGCCATTCAGAAAATACTAGGGATTATGGATGTTAAAAGCACATGGTACTAGAATAAGATATGCCTGTGTTGTTGTTTTTGTTTTTGTTTTTTTTTTTTGAGGGAGGGATTGTAAATGCTGGAGCTTCTCCTCGCCTACCATTGCGGGGGAGAATCACCCTACTCTGCAGTCTGACCAAATGCCTTCCGTGTGTACAAAATACAGGTGAAGGACAGGTGAAGCCATTGTTACTTGCTGCATGACTGGAAGCTGGGCATGCTTTTGTCTCCTTGATGAGCTGGAGAAAGCTGACTCAGGGAGAATTGTTAGGGACTGGTCACCGTTGTCCTGACTCAATGTGGTCTGCTAGGCTTAAAGGAGTACTGTCTCCACACAGCAGGAAGACGGGGCATAAAGCATATTTACTGCCCTTGTCACACTTCAGTCAGAAATGACAGCATAAAGGATATTCCCCAGAAGCCACCACAATTGCTTGCTGACCAGCAGCAGGTCTCCGGGCCGGGTGTGACAGGCGAGCTCTGACATAAAAGGTAGCTTCTCAAAAAACAAACAAACAAATAAAAAAAATGGTGGCTTCTCACGGGAAGCCTCAAAGACATGGTCACCACTCAGGAAAGAAGCAAACTGGTCATGCTTAAAGTGAAGCCTGTTTTGTTTTTCACTAGAGAGGAGAGTGTCACAGGGCAGGGATCAGGAACTGGCAGCCGCGTGTGCCACATATGCTGCAGTGATGGGGGGCTAGGGTGGGAAGGAAGGAGAGGAAAGTGGAAGGAAGTTGAAGGGAGGGAGGGATTGGAGGAAGAAGGGGAAAGGGAGGGAAGAGAAGAGGAGAGGAACCAGATAAAATGGTAGATTTCTAGAGGAAATAGCATCATGAATCTCCATACACCCAGCCCTAAGCTTCAGTCATTTTTACCATTTTGCTAAGTTTTCTTTTATCTGCCCTTTAATGTATTTAAAACACACCCCTCACCCATGCAGTATATTAAAGCAAATGGAAGACATCATATTATTGCATGTAGAAATACCTCTCTGTAACAGAGAAGGACTTTGCATTGTTCCTCTCAATGGAATTGGTTGCCACCGTTTGCAAACCGAGTGCTTCCCAAGCCCCAGCTGCTGGTTTGGGCTGGAGGCCAGGGTGCAGGGGCCCTGTAGACAGGGCTTCTACACCTGGCATGTGCCCACCTCAGAATCTCTGCCTTAACTGTGCTTTCTCACCTAACCGGCAAACCACTTGTTCCCCAGAACGAGTACACTGGAGGGCACCACGAGGCCCAGCGAAGCTCACATGTGAAAACCATACTCCAAATTCTTGCTACCTGTTTGAAATCCCACCCACATCGCCCTCTTTTTTATTCTTCATTTGTGGATGAGATTGAGTATCCTAAAGATTGTGCAGGATCCCGATTCCTAGCCTTCTGTGCGCTTCACCCCAGCTTCCTTGCAGACAAGAGCTTTTAGGCAGAATGGAAGTTCCTGGCTATTTTCATCGGATTGCCTGGAGATTCGTTTCCAGCAAAAGTATTATAAAGCTCCCCAAGCAAGTATGTGGTTTGATTGTCAGTCCGTGAAAATGTGAGCTCATTGATTTGTTTCTCTTGAAAGCCAGTACTAGTTTTGTGGTCCTGTCTGTGAGTTTTGGAGAATTCTGTATGTTGGCTTATTTTGCTGATGGCCTAGGCATTGTCATGTGCCTCTCATCCTAATGAAAATGAGAAAGTGGCGTAAATGAGAAAGACAATGAAAAACAAATCCAGAATGTGGAACATTCTAGAAGACAGCTGACTAGAGCTTTTCAAGAATGTAAATGTTGTGGAAGACCAATAAAGAGGGGGAGGGAGTAGGAGTACCGTTTCTAGATAATTGAAACAAAGAGACATGACAGCTGTCAGCCTGGATTGATCTTGGATTGAGGGGGAAAAGCAGCCTTAAAGGACATTTTTCTGCAAATTGAGGAAATTTGCATATGGATTGTGATTGAATAATATAATGGGGGTCAGTATTACATTTCTTTTTTTTTTTTTTTTTTTTTT
>PVKP010012321.1:0-46182 GCA_004027715.1 Plecturocebus donacophilus | reverse complement strand
TTACATATCTTGAGTGTGATAATGGCATTGTGGTTCTGTAGGAGTATGTTCTTGTTCTTAGGAAGAATAGGCTGAAGTGTGTAAGGGATCAAGTGTCTGATGCCTATAATGTTGGACTGATTCAGAAGATAAAACTGTGTGTGTGTATAATGAGAGAACAAACAAATATAGCTGACTGTCAACAAGTGATGAGTCGAGGGGAAGGGTACATGTTTCTCTATTACACTGTTGTTTCTTTTTGAGATAGGATCTCGTTCTGTCACCCAGGCTGAAGTACAGAGGCACAGTCTTGGCTCACTGTAGCCTCAAACTCCTGGGCTCAAGCAATCCTCCCAACTCAGCCTCCTGAGTATCTGGGACTACAGGTATGTGCCACCATACCTGCCTATTTTTTTTTTATTTTTTGTGGAGATGGGGGGCTCGTTATGTTGCCCAGGCTGGTCTCGAACTCGTGGCCTCAAGTGAGCCTCCTGCCTCGGCTTCCCAATGTGCTGGGATTAGAGGTGTGAACCTCCACACCTGTGCTACTATACTATTCTTTAAACTTTTATGGACATTTGAAAGTCTTCAAAATTAAAAGGAAGGGACAAGAGAAAGAGCTAATCCAGTCCTTGAAAATCCAACATTTAATAGGTGGGAAGTATAATGTTTAGGAACTGGAGCCCCAGATTTAGAAAAGCCTGGGTTTTAATTCCTGCTGTGTGACCTTGGACAAATTAGTTAACCTCTCTGAGCCATTGTTCCTCATCTGTAAAGTGGGCTCTTAGTGCCTGCCTCAGGACTGTTCTGTAGATGAGAAGAGAAAATCCATGAGAAGTACTCAGCCTCACACCAAGTGTACACAGGTGTTTGTAATAGAAACAGTCACTAGAATTCATCCTCTTGACTGCATATCGGGCACTGAAATGTGTCTGTCCTCCTTGGAGGGTTCTTTGTAGGAATCCTAACAAAGCACAGCCTCATGACTGCTTCTATCCAGGGGACACATTGAAAAGTGGAGGAGGTTACACATGCTTGTTAACTAGATGATAAGGTTCTTGGAAAGATGACTTTCAGGAAAGTGGGTGTCCTCTGATTGAAGAGCTGAAACCACAGGGTGGGGTGGGGACTTGAATCAGACTCATATGGTTCCTTGGGGGCAATTTAGTTCAAGCATCCAGGCATGGGGCCCTGGAGAAGCGGTTTGCTTAGTGCTGACTCTGAAGTGGACTCATGTTAATGTGAAACCCGAGAGGCAAGTTTGTATGTGGCGTTCCAAGAGTTGGGCTGCAAGGCGAGTGTGGTTTTGTGGCACTTTGGCCTGTTCTCTGTCCCCACTCCCGGGGCCCCATGTTTTGTCTTTAAAGGGAGCACAGTCCGCAGTCCTCATGGGGTCACTCCACAGGTAGACATTTAATGGAGCAGCTACCCATCATCTGACCTGCTAACTTGGAATCACTCCCAACCCTCCTCCCTCCTCCAACCTCACGATTTGGGGGTCACCAGTTCCCTGGGCTCCACAGCTCTGCCCCATCCCTGGTCTGGCCTCTCCACACCTCTTCCCTGCCCAGTGTCTCCCCTGTTCTGCCCCAGCCCATGGCCTTGCCCCATGCTGCTTCATCCACCCTGATGCCCAGTTGTAAAAGGCGCCTAACCCGCCATCATGCCACTGCTTGTAAATTCTCAGATCCCTGCAATGCAGCGGCCTGAGCTAGCCTCCTCACTCCTTGTCTACTGTGTGTCTTGCTGCATCTGCCTATGCAGGGCCCAGCATTGCTCACAGGCTCCTGGACACAACCTGCCTGCCCTTGTCACCCCTGCCTGGATGGCCCTCCCAGCCTCCTTCCTCCTGCTCCATGTGCCTTGTGTACATTTCACACATCCCCTTACCACTCTGTATATCCCTAGGGCCTGGCTCAGGGCCTGGCACATAGTGGACACTCAAAAAAGGCTTCTTGGATTGAACTGATTAAAGCTTTAGCAGTCACTGTAATTATTCATCAACAGTGAAGGATTTTCATTAACTTGGAAGTAGCATTTCTAAATCTCATCTTGAGTAATTTGAGGCAGTGGGATTGTGAGTTAGAAAAATGCTGTTTGTTCATTGTTACCATACATTTGAATAGTTAGGTTCCCACTGCAGACTTTTTCCCCCCTGATAATGAAATATATAAAGAATTTTAAACCCATCTTGGCATTTTCTAAAAATGTAGATTGTTTTGATTTCAACAATTGAGCTACCCCAAATTATTTAACCTCTCTCAGGATTAAAATGCTTCCTCTTTCTTTTTCTTTTTCCTTACCCCACTTTGAAACCAGCACCCTGAACTCGACAGATTGGCAAAAAAAATCATGTTTCAATTAAACCACCAATTCTCTAAGGAAATGGAAAACATGGAATTCACAACGTTTCCCCTCTCTCTATGAAGTAAGCTTCTTCCCTGTGTACTTGACGAATAATGTTGCTGGCCACTTTTCAGAAATGAAGTAGAAATACGGAGAAATGAAATTTGTATCTTATAAACTGACTGGAAATGTGATTATAATACAGCTGTCAGTTTTGTTCAAGTGGAAAAATTTTAAGTAAATCCAATTGCAGCATTATTTGGTTCTTTTAAAGCAGGGTGATGTAGCTGTTTCCTGCATATTGATTATTTGATTGGTACCTGTCTGCTGGGCCTATTTTTTTTTCTCAGTAGCATTCATTGATGTGGTTTAATGTATATTCCTGTAATCTTTCCCTGTTTTATAAACTTACAATCATAATTGAGCCACATTAGAGAGACATGTTCTGCTGAGATCACAAGGTCACCTAATAACTGTGCCCTCTTTTGTTGGTGATTTATTGAAATGGTTCTAGGACAGTTCTTCTGAAAAACACATACATACACACAGACACACACACACACACACACACACACACTATTCTTTTTTCCTTCACAAAGCAGGATTTCTAGATTCAATTCTATGCATTGGAGAAATGAGGCATTTGAGTAGTAGAGACTGTTTAAGCCTTTTTGCCTATTAAAATTATTGTTTTTAAACCAGGCACAGTGGCTCATGCCTATAATCTCAGCACTTGGAGAGGCTGAGGCTGGAGGATTGCTTGATCCCAAGAGTTGGAGACCAGCCTGGGCAGCATAGTGAAACCTGTATCTATAAAAACTTTCAAAAATTAGCAGTGAGCTGTTATTGTACCACTGCACTGCAGCCTGGGCAATCGAGCAAAGCCCTGTCTCAAGGAAAAATATATATATTGTTTCTGCTGAAGACACTCTACAATGTAAATACTTTTTCAGAATACCAGTCCTTCCTACACATTTGGAAATGGGACCATGGTTTTGATTTCTCACATAGGAAGGTTCTTAGTGGCTTAGATTTGCTTAAAAAGCAGCAACTTCTGAGGCACATCAGCCCTTGGGATGTGGACAGGTTCTGGGTGCAGCTGCATCAGAGGGCTTCCTCAAAGGGTCAGGAGTCTTGCTGGCAGTTGAGTCCTGGCCCAGCAGCACTGTGACCTTGAGGGTGTGTATGTGTGTTTTGAGACATGGTGTCACTCTGTTGCTTTGGCTGGAGTGTGTGGCACAATCATAGCTCTCTGCAACCTTGAAGTCCTGGGCTCAAGGGCTCCTCCTACCTCAGCCTACAGAGTGGCTGGTACCACAGGCATGCACTACCATGTCCAGCTAATTTTTAAACGTTTTGTAAAGACAGGATCTTGCTATGTTGTCCTAGTTGATCTGAAACTCCTGGGCTTAAGCGATCCTCTTGCCTCAACCTCCCAAAGTGCTGGGATTACAGATGTGAGCCTCTGCATCTGGCCTTGGCATGTTTTTTGACCAAGGGGAGGATGAGCTGCTTGGGAGGATGAGATGTCAGGAGGATAAGATGGTGCCTGGCATCTTGATAGAGCCCAGTTGACAAAAGCTGGCAAAGAAGCTGGCTTTGGGTCTCTCATCCAAACCCCACTACTCCTCTGTCAAGAAATGATCACTCTAGTTGTTCAGCCAAACCTTGGAATATCGTTGTTTTTTCTCATCCCTGTGACCAGGCTCTTGGCAAATCCTGCCAACTCAAGCATCACATAGATAGAGAACCCAGCTCCTTCTCACTGCCTTTAGCTCCCCCTGCAGCTGGTGGGGACTCTGGCAACTGGGTCTGGGGGACTAGCTTCCTCCTGCCCTTTCCACACCAACAGCCAGTAGCATCCTTTTAAATAGACGTCAGACCCTTCAGTGGTCCTGGCTTCCCATCATGATATCAGCTCACTGAACTATATATACCTCTCATTTGCTCCTAACTGTGCTAGCCCAGTCATACAGAGCTTGGGAGATTTCCACCTGGGCTACCAGCTTCATGGTGCCCCAAAACCCCCACTCTGCCCCACAGGGCTGCCAAAGCCAGCCTCCTTGACAATATCTGGCTGACGGGGAGGGGAGAGCAGTGAGAGCTGCCACAGAAAACAGGAATTTGTGGGGGAAGTGGGGTTGAGGATTAACGTTGAGTTTCAAGATGTCCCTTACTCCAGCCCACTCTGTGAGCTGTCTGGGGCTCTGCCTACACACGGCTCCTCACCCTGAAGCTGCTGGGTTCCCCTGCATCACACGCCCACCTTCCCCAGTGAACCCAGCCACCAGATTTGACACAGGATCCGGTGACTGCTCAGGCTTCAGGAGGGGAGGGTTGCCTTCTGGCCCTGATATCTGATCAACCACAGAACACCCAAAACAAATCTCGAACCAGTGACAGACAGCGCGACCTTTAAGGAAGGTGTAAGTCAGGAGAAGGCCATCTCCCCTATACATCATCTCTCCCAGCCCAGGAAGCTGGCCTGCCACTTGCTCTAGAGCCTGGCCCAGCTGCCGACTGGGTCCACCCTGCTCTCAGCCAGTCCATACCCTCCAGCCCACCCCAGTGCCTGCTGGGGAGAACAGGAATCAGGAAGAATGGAGCAGCACTTCCTCCTACCCTCCTGTAGGAGGGAGATGGGTTCTATGCAGATCAGGCAGAAACGCTGAGAAGTATCACCTTGAATCAAAATAAATCCATCAAAATCGAGGCTTGGGAAGCACCTGACATCACATGGACTGATCATCACAATTTCTTTATTTAAAAACAAAGAGCAGGGCCAGGCACAGTGACTCAGGCCTGTAATTCCAGGGCTTTGGGAGGCCGAAGTAGGAGAATCACTTGAGCCTAGGAGTTCAAGACCACCCAGGGCAACATGGCAAGACCTTTTCTCTACTGAAAATGAAAAAACATTAACCAGGTATAGTGGCACATGCCTGTAGTTTCAGCTGCTGAGGAGGCTGAGGCGGGAGGATCACTTGAGAGCTGAGGAGATTGAGGCTGTAGTAGTGAGCTATGATAGAGCCACTGCACTTCAGCCTAGGGGACAATGTGAGACCCTGTCAAAACCAGAAAGAGCAATGTCCTGATTTAAGACTTAAGAACTCTGGTGGTGGGTGTGAGGGTCTCTGTGTTACTGGTGACCAGCACAATGCGTGCCGCTGCAGGCGGCCTGGACAGATTTTTCAAATGAATGACAAATGTTGTCCATGCTTCTAAACTTTTAAGAAATGTATAGAATATGGCTGGGTGGGATGGTGCACGCCTGTAATCCCAGCACTTTGGGCGGCCAAGGCAGGCAGGTGGATCACTTGAGGCCAGGAGTTAAGCCTAGCCTTGCCAACATGATGAAACCCCATGTCTGCAAAAATATACGTGGCCCGTGTGTGTGTGTGTGTGTAGAGAAATGTAAAGAATACTAAGCTTGGGACATATAAAAGCATAAATTGTCATTTTTACTTTGACCTGCCTGAAAATAGAAGTGAAAATGCATTTGCCACAGGGGAACCACTCTAGGGGCTTCTGATTTGCTCTTAGGCCGTGGTCAAGGGTGAAGGTGGGTGGTGGGAAGGCCCGTGGTTTCTAACACAGCAGGACTTTGAAAACAATCTGTACCGAGGCCCCATTCCAGAAGGTTCTGAGTCACTGGCTCCGGGGAGTAGCCCTGGCATCTGTATTTTCAAATGTTCCCTAGAGAATTCCATTGCATAGCCAGTGTTGAGAACCATGGGGTTAGACAGACTGAGGAATGTTCTGGAACTCAGCACTCAGTGTCTACTTTGCTGCTCTCCATGAATTCTGGTTCCCTCTAGGAACTCTGGTTCCCTCTAGGAACTCTCCTTGCCCACCTGCTAATCAGCCAGAGGCCATGAAGGAGGCTGGCTTTGGTGGCATGGGACAGCAGTCACATCTAAGTTCTGAAATCAGTCGAATAGGTGGAAACCACCTGCCCTCCCAGTCACCCTCACAAATCCCTCACGGGAGAGTGACATTTCTCATTGAGGCGTGGGTCCAGCACAGCCAGTCTGAACTGCAGGGCTGCAGTAGGCACTGTCATTGAGCAGGTTTTAGAGGAAAAGATTGGCCATATCAGATAAAATCCTGGTTTCTTTACCACAGAGAATCATGCCTGGCACTTTGAGAGGCGTTCAAGGGAGAGGCAGGAAGAGCCAAGCCCATGAAGGAGGCAGATTCTCATCTGCCCTCGTGGGTCTGGCAGCCAGAGAGGACTGTGGTATTTAAGCTGTTATGCTTCTCTCCCTCTCTGTCCACCTTCCTGAATGTGTTCCTAATTGAGAACCACCTTCCTAATTGAATTTATGGAAGGTAACCTTGCACACAGTGTGCCTCTGCCTGATTTGAAGACAAATCACTTGCCCTCTTCAGCCTTGGACACCTGACTGAGAGAGGAAGGGCCTGGGTAATAGGTTAGGCCTCCTGGACGGCTCCCCAGCCTTGCAGCCCTGCAGCCCCACACACAGCTCTGCAGCCCCATGCACAGCTACATGTGTGCTCAGAAGGTAGCTGAACCCTCTCTGTGCTCAGCCTTGTTTATAATCACTTACTTGGGCTGGGCAGGAGATTCCCTTGCAGAGCTTGAAACTCCCTGCAGCACTGAAACCCCACCCATCCCTATCTCTTGTGGTTGTCCGGAACCAGTGCCAGTGTTGAAGATGGCCTGTTCTGTTTCAGGCAGAGTCATAAAAATGCCTTAGGAGCAGAGACTGTCCAGGCCAGAGTCAGACAGCCAGACCAGGGAGGCTCTGAAATCGACCGGACTGAGCTGTCCTTCCCCAGTCCTCACAACTTTTTAGTTGTTTGGTAATAATTAAGAGCTAAAAGTTCTCATCCTATCTTCCCTCCATCCTTTGGACTGACTGGGATGCCACCATTTTTTGTACAAGGTTCAAGGTGAGATAGACCCTTCTTTCCTTTTCCTGCCAAATTCTCGTGTAGAAAAAAATTCCCGTGCAACTTCCTGCTTTTTCAACTTGGCACATCCACATTATCTTTTTGCATTTATCTTATTTCCCCTACCTATACCCTGGCCTTCGAATTTTATAATATGCTTTGCATTTTTCTAAATGCAATTGGGGTTTTCCAGAGCTGTGCAAAGCCAGGAAATATGCATGTCATTTAAATGACTCCGGTTAACCTTTAGCCTTTAACTGGTTTCTCATAAAACTCACCTCTCTCCCAGCTATGGTTTACATTCCCCAGAGCAGTAAAACTGATGCACATCTGCAGCTTTCACTGTTCCCTGCTGGGCCCCTTCCCTTTGCTGCTTCCAGTCTGATAAGCCATGCTTCTGGGAGTCCAAGCCCTTGAGCCAAGGGTTGTTCTGAGGAAATGTGAGTTCCAAGCAGTGTCTAGCAGAAGGTTCCAGGCTAGATTTATGCAGCCCCTGTCTAGATTCTGGGAAATGTGAGTCCCATGCAGTGTCTAGCTAGATTTCCAGGCTCGATTTATGCAGCCCCTGTCGCCACTTCCCAAGGTCTCCCAGGGCCCCTGGCTTCAGCAGCTTCCCTTCCTATCATGGCATCCTGTTTCTATCATAGCACAGTAATGATAATAGATCCCAGCCATTTCCCACCAGAAACACAAAATCCAGACTGCAGATGGCACACTTGACTGTAGGCGGGGACTCCGAGTGTTTCCCCACCTGCTCCCATGCCCATCCATCCATCATTTGCTGAGTGGTGGGCACTGTGCTAGCCACCAGAAGCACAAGGACAGGACACAGCCCTCCTCCCTTCAGGCATCTATTCAGCAGATAGGTGCAGGTCTCTTTCCTGGGGCAGGCACTGTTGTAAGCATTTCTCACAGCTTAACACATTTGACCGTCACAACCTTGCAATGTAGGTCTTGCTATTTTATTTTTGAGCCAGGGTCTCACTGTCATCCTGGCTGGAGTGCAGTGGTGCAGTCACAGCTCACTGCAGCCTTGACCTCCTAGTCTGAAGCAATCCTCCCACCTCAGCCTCCTGAGTAGCTGAGACCACAGACACACACCACCACACACAGCTAAATATTTTGTAAAGAAAGGATCTCCCTATGTTGCCCAGGCTGGTCTTGAGCTCCAGGCCTCAAGCCATCCTTCTGCCTCGGCCTCCCAAAGTACTGGGATTATAGGTGTGAGCAGTAAGTCCTGTTATTACCCCTATTTTATAGACGAGGAAGCTGAAGCGCACCTGACCAGTGTCAAGCTCTGCCAGTGGGTGGGGGAGCCAGGACACAAGTACAAGATCCAGACTGCAGATGGCACACTTGACTGTAGGTAGGGACTCCAGGTGTTTCATCACCTGCTCCCATGCCCATCCCACCATCATTTGCTGAGTGGTGAGCACTGTGCTAGCCACCAGAAACACAAGGACAGGACGCAGCCCTCCTCCCTTCAGGCATCTAACACAGTGAGGCACTTCAGCAGGTGGGTATAGGTGCTCTGCTGGAAACTGCAGGATCAATAAGAAGAATACAGAGTAGCTGGGCCCTTGCTGGGGGTGGTGGGTAAACAGGGACAGGAATTGCTTCTGGGAGTCTGAGCCTTTGAGGCAAGGGTTGTTCTGAGCCAGGGCACAGCAGGCAGACAAGCTGGGGAGAGGTCTTCCAGGCAGAGGGGCATCCACAGTGAAGACACACAGGTGTGTTTGGCTACCAGGTCAGTAGCCCACGTTGGAACAGTGGGTGGTCCATTAATTTCCTATGGCTGTTGCTGCACATTTCTACAAACTGAGTGACTTAAAACAACACCCAGTTATTCTCTTATAGCCCTGGAGGTCAGAAGTCTGCCACTGGTCTCACTGGGCTAAAGTCTAGGTGTTGGTCCTTCCTAGAAGCTCTGGGAGAATCTATTCTCTTGGCTTTTCTGGATTCTAAAAGTCACCTGTGCTTTGGCTCATGGCCCCTCCCTTCATCCTTAATGCCAGCAATGGCAGGATGAGTCCTCACACTGCATCATTCTCACCTCCTCATCTGCCTCACTCTTTCACTTTCAGTCAGAACCCCTTCTGATTAGATTGTGCCTGTCCTGGCAATCCAAGATAAGCTCCCACAGCTCAGGGTCTTTGATTCAATCATACCCATGAAATCCCTTTGGTAAGGTAGCATGTTTACAGGTTCCAGGGATTCCGGCGTGGGCATCTTTGGGGGGCTATTACCGCCCACCCCAGGTGGGATGTGGAAACTGGCAGCAGATGGGGTTGGAAAGGTAGGGAGAGGCTCTGCAGGACGTGCTGCAATTGAAGCAGCCCAGAGAACCAGGCAGACGAACAGGCCGGGGACAGCTACCCTTCGTTTGCTCTTCAGTTGTATGGCCCGGGCCCCACCTCCTGCCCTGTCCTTGGCAGATCCCTCTGATCTTGCAGCCCCAGTGCAGGGTGGAGGCATGACCAGTGAGCCCCTGAGTCTCAGAAACAGCAAGCTTCTTTTGTCTGAATGAAAGAGCCCCACTTTGGTGGTACAAGTTAAAATGCTTCCCTCAGCCCCTCTCCACCCTACTCCCATCTCTAGGATGCCCCTGGTCTGTGTCCCCTGACATTCCCAGGTTGCCTCCTGAGTCCTGGACACCCACCCACATCCTGCCCTTCTTGCCCGTCTTCTGCATCCACCCATGTCCTTGCCCCTGGGGTGCCTCCAGGTAGAGCTCCCCCATGTAGCTTTGTTTTTGCCCTAAAAGGCTCGAACGTCCTCCTCTATGGCCGTCTGACCCCTCCCGTTCTCACATAGTCACGAGGTACCCGCTCCTCAGATTCCTCAAGCTACGGGCCGCTATCATTTCTTCCAGGACAACAGTTCCAAGCCAGGAGAGCATAGGGGTTCTCTCTAGCCAATTTGAGCCAGGAGGAATTTTAACTAAAAGCTCAAGTTGGCTTTCGAAAGAGGCCTTTCTCCAGAAAAGGATTAGAGAGTTCCAGTCATTAACTGGTCCACTGCAGAATGCTAGTCCTTGATCAAAGTGGTTGGATTTTTAAATGAAATGAAATAAATATGACTTTTTGTTTTTTCAAGAAATGAGAACAAAAACAGCAAGGTGTGGTGGCGTACCCCTGTAGTCCCAGCTACATGGGAGGCTGAGGTGGGAGGATTGCTTGAGCCTGGGAGGTGGAGGTTACAGTGAGCCAAGATGGCACCACTGCCCCCCAGCCTGGGTGACAGAGCAAGACTGCGTCTCAAAAAAAAAAATAACACTGTCAACCATGATGGAAAAACATTCTGATTCAGACCTCAAGTGTATGTATGAGAATTGAAGTCCTGTGAAGTTTCACGCATATCTTCCTTGATTTTGATAGCTCTTATTAAACAATAAACCCACAGTAACCTTAGAAACTGTGTATGTGCACATGTGAATGTGTGTATGCACGTGCGTGCATGTGTGTATGTACATGTGTGTACACATGGGAAGTTGTGACAGCATCCTCTGTAGAAGTACAGATCTGCTTGTGGACAGTTTCTTACCCATGCAAGGCCAGGGCCCTAGGCTCCCGGGTGGCTGCCACTTCCCCATTGACGCTGTTCCTTGCCAGAAGAGCCAGGGTCCGGTCTTTCACTTCTCTTCCTGCTGTGAGGAAATTATTTATCTTGAAAACGAGCCAGCCCACCCCTATTCCTGATATTGGGTGATACCAAAGTCAGGAACTCTTTTGCGTTAAAACTTGGGGTTACAAGTAAGACTTGATGAGGCTTACACCAGTGGGTTTACAGTGAATTGGAAATGGGTGATGTATAAAGGCAGCGGAGCAGCTGTGCATGAGGTCAGCAGCTGTTTACGGAGGCCCTGCTGTGTCCTGGGCCAGCGCAGCCCTGGGAATCCAGCTCTGTTGGCCCTCCCTCTGCTCTTCATCTCTTTTCTCCTGGAAGGAAAGGAATTTTTTCTTCCTTTAAGGCCTAAAACTCACAGCTGGATTGAGGTAAAAGTCCTGCCTGCCCTCAATATAAAATTTTGAAACTTCCATATTTGGTGGTTCTGTACCCTGGTTTTGTTTGGTTGTGTGTGGGTGTGGGGTTATATTCAGCACTGGAAATTGTGGGAGTCCAGCTGTACATGAACAGCTTTTCCACCCAGTCGGGGAGAGTGGGAGCTCCCCATCTAGGTTTAAGGTTGCAGCTCTTCCTCCCATAGAATTGTGGTTTACCCTCAGCCCCAGCCCCTGCAACAAGAGACCACTGGAGAGCCCGGACAAAGGCTCTGAGAAGTCCTGAAGACCCACAGCTGGCCAGGGGGGTTTGGTTAATAAGAGCTGCCCCTCCTCAGCAGCTCACCATGTGAGGGGATTACATTTTTGTATGTGTGTTTTGTTTGTTTATTGTTGTTGTTGTTGTTGTTTGAGACTGGGTCTTGCTCTGTTGCCCAGGCTGGAGTGCAGTGGCACAAACATGGCTCACTACAGCCTCAAACTCTTGGACTCAAGTATTCCTCCCACCTCAGCTTCCCAGGTAGCTGGGACTATATGTGCATACCACCACGCATGGAGAGTTTTTTTTATTTTTTGTAGAGACAGCCTTTTGTCATTTTGCCCAGGCTAGTCTTGAACTCCTGGGCTCAAGCGATCCTTCCACCTGGCCTCCCAAAGTGCTAGAATTACAGGAGGGAGCCACTGTGCCTGGCCAAGGCAGCTCATCATGTGCCAGGCACTGAGGATTTATGTGTCAGGGCCCCATGTGGGAGGCGCCCAGGTAGCAACTGACCCCAGGGCCACTTAGCTCCAGTGTCCTCTCACTCCATCCTAGCATCACCCAACAATTCTTTTCTTCCTCAGCCCATATAGTAACATCTGCCAGTTTCCCCCAACATTGATTTGGGCTAAAGGAGCCCAGAATAAACAGGTGGCCCTGGCCCTAAACCCCAATCCTCTCCTGAACTGGGGCGAGTCTTCCCCTGCCAGCCTCCTGCTGCGTGTGGCACTCCCCGGTCTGCTGGAAGGACAGGGAAGCCGACCCAGGGGGACCTGTCATGGACAGACTGTCTCACGGGAGCAAGGGGATGGCTCTGGTCTCCCCTTGCCTGTGTGTGTTCTACCCGGAATGGAAACCAGCTTTTCACCTTGTCCAGGAGGTTGGGGACCTGGCGGGGACACAGTCCTGCCTCTGTCCCAGTGCCCCATTGCTGGTTTTCTCTCCACCAGCGGAGTCCAGGCCCAAGCCCTATGGGCCCCAGCAGGGCCTGTGTGACCTGGTGCTGAGCCCTCTCTCTAACCCCATGGCCTGGCTCTGGGACACACCCACACCACTCCTTTCAGTCTCTTGCCTACTGAGTGTGCCCTCTTCAGCTCTGGGCCTTCATACCGGCCCATCCCTCTGCCTGGAACGTTTATTCCTGCCACCATGTTCCCCTGTGTTTGGCCAACTCCCTGACACTTTCAACTCTGCAGACAGCTCACTTCTCAGCCAAATCTCTGACCACCAGATCGCTCTGTTTTCATGGCATTTCCCACTGAGTGTGATTTTCTGTTTTTGTGTGGTTCTTTGGTTCGTGTGGGTACCAAGCTGCTTGGAGGCAGAAACCCCAACTCTTTTGTTCACGGTTGCATCCCAGGGCCCACAGCGTAGCAGGTACTCAATGAAGACAGGCCAGATGTGAATGAATGGAAATGAGAGAGTGGGTTAGGGTCCGAGCCCATAAATGAGGACATTGGCCTTGTGTTCCTAAAACAGACCATGACTCCAGGGGCCTAGGGGAAGCCTGTAAACCTCCCGGTCTGACAGACATCTGACACACTTTGCGTGGGTCTCTTTCTCCACTGAGAAGTTGGAATAAGATCAAGACTTAATTCGAAAGCCCAGCATTAGTCTTCTGAACTTGCCGGCTCTATGAGTCATCTCCACAGTGGAGGGAGGCAATTTTAAACTGGAAAGGTCAATCGATATGTCAGAATATCTAGTAAATCATTCGCGTTCCACCTGATGCCCCTTCCATTCCCCTGAAAAGCCTGCCCTTGTTCCGCACCCCTCTAAGACACTGTGGAGAAAGAAGCTGCCCGGGCTGGGTGGTGATTTACCTCGAGGAAAATTAATATGGTGCCATCAATTCTGAAGGCAGAAAGGGCCCATGGCCAGATGGCTACGCACGGGCTGGAATAACTCATAGCCCATGAGGGCCCCGAGTTTGGGGAGGCCTCTCCTTGGCCCTGGATATAAATCAGTGGCCCTTTTGCAGAGAGAGTCGGAGTCTTTGTCAGGCCTGGGGGAAGGGAGCCAGCACCCGAGGCCCCTCTTGAGCCTGTTGTTGTCTGAAGGGTTGAAAGGCCACCCTTCTCTGCCAGCAGCGACCACTGGACTCCATATGGGTGAGGCCACGAGGCCCCCACCGTGGGTTGCAGGAGGATCACGGGAAGGAACTTTCAGCCTGGCTGTCAGAGAAGAATGTGACAGACCCATTTTCACTCCACAGGCCTTAATTGGATGGTCAGAGGGCACATCTGTGGCTTATAAGAAACGGCGACAGGATGGTTTAGTGAAGGAGAAAGCACGCTTGCTTCAGGTCCAGTGCCCATGGAGTTGCTGGGGCAGCACGTTGGCAGGCAGGCAGACTTGGCCACGGCCAAACTTTGTCTCGCATGTGAGGCCTTGGCTGTCCTCTTCATCTTTCCAGGGGTCTGTTTCTTCAGCTGTCAAATGGGGAGGATAAGGCACAACAACATAACAGGGAGGCTTGGTGAGAAAATGCGTTTGAAATGGCTGAAGACACTGCCGTGTGTTACTAAGCTTAGCAACTGTTATTGTCCTGTGGTAGGCTTGGGTCTCCAGAGCCAAGAACAGCCTCATGTTTGGATCTGAGTGGCTTCATCCCACTGTGTGGGACCCTGGTTCTGAGTGTTGTATGTGAGTAGCTGGGACCACAGGCGTGCCCCACCACACCTAGCTAATTTTTGTATTTTTTGTAGAGAAAGGGAGTCACCTTGTTGCCCAGGCTGGTCTCGAACTCCTGGGCTTACATGACCCTCCCACCTCTGCCTTCCAAAGTGTTGGGATTACAAGTGCAAGCCATCGTGCCTGGCTGGGAATCCATTTCAACCTGAGATTGGGCGGGGACAAACCTTCAAACCATATCACTACCCGTGGGAAGTGACGAAGGGCTCTGGGGTCTTCAGTTTGTCCTCCGGGAAGTAGAGAGAATCCTAAGGAATAGCTGCTTCACAGGGAGGCCATGAGGATGAAGAGTGTGGAGGACAGAGCCACTGTTGGTTGAAATTGCACTGTCAAGATTATTGCCATTGTTGTTGTTGTTACGGTTGTTTGGATGATTCTTTCCAGGGAACTTTGGCTTCCTTGGCTTCTGGGGTGTGCACACAAGGACCAGATCCAGGACGAGGTTCAAGTAGGTCCCTGGGCTCATATCCTGGGCTGACAGTGGAGGCCATGGGGGTGGTGGGGAGGAGCACGGGCCTGAGGCCACCCCACCTGCCTCAAGATCCCCACTCGCTACTTCTGTGACCTGGACAAATTCCTCCACCTCATCTGTAAAATGGAGATAGGAACTATTTCTCCCTTACTATGGGATTATTATGAGGATTCAGTGATGCAATTAATGTTGTTTTAACAGTACTTTGCTGTAGTAAGGCTTCAGATAGTACCTCACTGGTAGATAATTTCCCTGTTAAGGACAGTCAACATGTGTGGAATTCAGATAGCAATGGTAAGAGCCAGTACTTTTTTTTTTTTTTTGAAATGGAGTTTCACTCTTGTTATCCCGGCTGGAGTGCAGTGGCACTATCTCAGCTCACTGCAACCTCTGCCTCCCAGGTTCAGGCTATTCTTCTGCCTCAGCCTCCCAAGTAGCTGGGATTACAGGCGCCCATCACCACGCCCAGCTAAGTTTTTTATTTTTAGTAGAGACAGGGTTTCACCATGTTGTCCAGGCTGGTCTTGACCTCCTGACCTCAGGTGATTGAGAGCCGAGACATTTTACACCACTGCCCAGTTCTTGCCTTTCCAGAGCCTGGTGTCATCTTTTAAGTCAGTGCTACCCCATCTCCTTCCATTCATTTCACATCACCTCAGCTCAACAGAGGCAGTTCTGTGCCTGGATGTTTGCCATGTCAGAGAACCAACTGTGGGGTCACTTGCTTAGTATTTTTCTTTGAATCTACTCACAATTTATCCCCCTTAGGGCAAGATGAAGTAGGTTAAGCTACTCCAAACCTACACCCATGAAATCAGATCCATAAACTAAATACGTATTTTCTCACAATATCTGAAGCTAAATAGAGAATGAGATAAAATTAAAAATCATTCATACAAGTCCCATCTAAAACCACCTTAGGTCCCCCTGGCCCCCATTGTCTTCACATAGGGTGGACTTGTTAAGGCTCCCCTGGGACCCCTGCCTGCCCACAGAGCCTCACCTGGTCCCAAGTACCAGGCCTCTCATGTCCAGGAGGAAGCCCTGCTTCCCCAGAGGTTAGGCTGGGATTTTCATCATACAGCACAGGGAGACTGAGGCAGTTTACAAACCACATTTAATATTCAGTGTTGCCATTTTTAATTTGTGGGATGAACCAAACTGCAACTTGTTTTTTCATGCTACCTGTAGATATTAAATGTGGACAGATTTTGCTTGGCAGACCATTGGTTTAGAAGGCTGGGTTAAGCCCTGTGTTTGAGTAAAAGTAGGATTCAATCCTGGGTTTTTTTTGGCCCCAGGCAAGGAACTTCTATACCTGCATCACCAACACTTCTTCCAGGTGGGCAGAGAATCAGATAACAGATTATTTCTCACAACCACCGGGAATGACTGCAGCTGTGTTGGACAGATTCTGCATTTGTTGCCAAGCTCCTCAGTCTCCTTTTATGTGGGTACAGCAAGGCCCGGAGAGGAGTAGGGGGCTTGCTCAGGTCGCTGGCCAGGTCGTTGTGCTGTTTCCACATAAGGTGGCTGGGAGGGAAGGCCTAGCCAGTTTGAGGCAGGAAGTGTCCAAGAAACTGGTCAGAACTCCCCGACTGTGCAGCTGCCCTGAGAGCCCTTAGGACAACTCTGAGAGCATTTGACACCACTGCAGCCCGAGAGTTTCAGAGCTCTTGCTACCTTCGGATCCAGTTTCCGTACAGAACAGCCTGTTAGAGCTTTCTGAGAGCTGGGGGATCTCCTTCTCCAAAGGGGCCTCTGCACTGAGAGCCTCCAGTCCCTCAGTGTGGATTCCACATATGGCCTTGCCCTGTGCCAGGTGCTTGACTGAGCCCCTGCTGAATCAGACGAAAGAAATCCTCCAGAGTCCTCCTGCACTTCCATAGCAGGTAACAACTTTGTTTTATAATTTTGAGGCCAGAGGCTCCGAGAGGTCACATGACCAGCCCAAGCATCCACAGCTAAGATGCGGCAGAACCAGCTCATCCTTGCCAGGTGGAAGGCAGGCTGCCCTCAGCCAGGGGGTCTGAAATGTTTCTGCTTCAGGTGCTGTGGCTGATGCTTTCAGGCCATTATGTACCACGTTCAGCTGGGCATGGGTAAGAGCCTCGATGGGGATGGGTCCAAGAAGACCTTGGTGTATTTCTCACCCCCAAAGAGAGCTGCCAAGGAAGGCCCATGGTGACCCCTGGGTGGGAAGTGTGCTCTCAGGAAGTGGGATTTGTGCCCTCTGGTACACAGCCTCTGGCACGCAGAGGATCAGGCACCCCAGCCATGGATGGAGACCTTCTCCAGAGAGGGCTGTGATGTGCGGCCTCTAGAGTCAGTGCTCAGCACACCTGCTCTTTTCATAGGACCCAGAAGTGGTGCCAGATCAAAAGCTTAGCACTGGCCGGGAAATTGTTTTACTTATTGCCATCTGTGCCTCTCACCTACCCATGGAATGGGTGCCGTCCTGGGCTGAGTCAGGTTGGGTTCTGCCATTGAGTTAGTAATTTCAGGTTTTCCTTTTATTGTTTAAAGGCATACTTGTTAGGTAGAAACACATCCACATTGTAAAAGGCTCAAATAATGCAGTGTGTAAAAAGTGAAAGTGCCCTGCCGTTTCCCTAGCCACCCGCAGTACCCCGCCAGGGCAGCCTGCCTTTGCAGCAGGAACTCCCAGCCTCCTTCCCAGGCAAGGGGAGGGTGTCCTTCTGGACCAGGCTTTTCACACATGCACACATATGTGTTCCTCTGGGTGGATAGTCTCAGTCTGTCTTGTTCACCACAGTCACTCCAGCCCAGGCACAGGCCTGGCCCTTAGTAGGCACCTGGTAAATTTTTACTAAATGAATGACAGTAGCAGTAGTTTTTACATGAATGGGATCATGGACATCTTGTTCTGCAACTTTTGGCACTTTAAAGTGGGGTTTTCCTGCATCAGGGCATCAGGATATGAGGGTGGGCTTACCTGCCAGCCGTTATTGCATTAAATGGAAGCACCCGAGGGCCCATCCCTTGTGCAGTCGCCGTTGTTGACATGCATCAGCTGTGTCTAGTCATCCATGTCACAGAACCTTGAGCATCAGCCTTGTGAACAACTCAATTCACAAGCACAGCACTTTGGTAGAAGTGAAATTGCTCAAATTGCCCACCATAAAAGAAGCTACCCATCAAACCTCCTGCCAGCAGCACAGGGAAATGCCCCATCCCTCCCCTCTTCCCACGCTGGCCCCTGTTGGTCTTTGTCATCTGTGCCAGGGTAATAAGCAAAAGCTTACCCGTCTGCTGAGCGTGTCCACCTGGTTTCCTGGTTACCTGATCAGAAGTGGCTGTGAGAATTCCTCCCTCCATATATCCTAGGTGGCCAGGGAAGTGCCTGACTCAGGAAGTGGCATCAGTCAGAATGACAGGGCAGCCTGCTGAGGGGCGCTGGGCATGGCTCGCAGCATGGGTTGGCTCACCCAGACGCCTCCAGGCACTGCTCCAAACCAATCAACCCTGTGCTGTGCTCCATTTTTTCCAGCCCTGTCTTTGCTCATCAAAGAAGTGCCAGAAAAGGCTTCCAGCAGTTGGAATTCCCGCCTCCTTCATGTGTGTTTGGAGGCCACACAGCTGTGTTCTCTCAAACTTCCACCATCTTTTACACTCAGAATATCTGTTTAGACATTCCTAACTCTGCTTGGTCGTTGTTTATTTTAAAATAGTCCTACAAATAAGCTTGCTTATTTAGTTCTCTACCAAGCACTCCATTGCATAGAATCATCATCCCCTGCATTCTGGTTCCTCAGAAAAACCGCAGAAGCGGGGACCTGCCTCATATGACCAGGCTGCATCAGTCATGGGGGAGAGCCGTCAGACAATCACTTTTTTAAAAAATAGAAACAGGGTCTTGCTGTGTTGCCCAGCCTGGTCTCGAACTCTGGACCTCAAGTGTGGTCAGAATTTCACTTTGAAATTCTTGGCTTGAAGAAGAGTTCAAGAGTGGGCTGTACCTTTCCTGTGTTTTTGGATTCATTGAATGATTCTTAGGGGACATTGTTAGGAAAGGGACCATGGGCAACCCAGCGGGAGTTCTTCCATACCAAATGTCCTCAGAGAGCAGAGTGACCTTGATGGCCATCTGCAGCATTGCTGGGGAGCCTCTGTGTGGAGCCTCCACAGTGGGCCACATTTCTCTGGCAAATCCATACCCACCCACCCATCCTACCTGGAGGTCCAGAGAATCTGCAGTCTGGTGTCTTAGGAGGCTCTCTGGATTTTTGCTTCTATTTTATTTTTATTTTATTTTATTTTGTTAGTTTTTGAGAGTCTCGCGCTATTGCTCAGGCTGGACTGCAGTGGCTTGATCTTGGCTCACTGCAACCTCGGCCTCCTGGGTTCAGGTGATTCTCCTGCCTCAGCTTTGAGTAGCTTTGAGTAGCTGAGGCAAGAGAATCATGCCTGGGATTACAGGCATGTGCTACCACACCTAATTTTTTTTTTAGTAGGAATAGGGTTTTGCCTTGTTGGCCAGGCTAATCTCGTTTGTTGATCCGCCCTCCTCATTCTCCCAAAGTGCCGGTATTACAGGTATGAGCCACTGAGCCCTGCCTATTTTAATTTTTTGAGATGAGGTTCACTGTGTTGCCCAGACTAGTCCTAAACTTCTGGGCTCGAGCAACCCGCCCACCTTGGCTTCCCAAAGTGTTGGGATTATAGATGTGAGTAACTAAGACTGGCCAGGATTTCCCCTTTCAAGCTCCCGACCTCCTTTCTCAGTAAAGACAGGAGGTAAGCAGTTTTCCCTCCTGTGTTAATAGCTACCCCAGCTCACACCATGAGCTGCTTCTATTAAAAGACACAGGAGATGGATAACTGGGGTTGAAAATGATATCATTTATTTCAAAGGGTAAAAGGGAACTTGTGTGTGGCTTTCAGTAAAAGCTCACAGGCTCATTCGGTGTCGGCCACTTGATGAAGAAGCCTTACTTTGTGGTGGATGCCCCCGGGTGTGGCCCCAGTGGCGTCTGAGAGGCAGCAGGTAGAGGCAAGATCACTCTCTGAAGGCTGTGATTCACCCCTCTGGGCGGGCGGGTGAGGCTGTGTGTCCTGGCAGCTTTCTGCACCCACTGAGTCTCAGGCCTCCCCTACCTCCGCAGTGTTGTCCTGAGGGGCCAGCACTGCACTCAGAAGGGCGCTGGCTCGGAGACAGGTAGGGTTAGCGGGAAAGTGGGTCCTCCCCAGAGTCTGTCTGCCAGCACTCTAGCTAGCTCTGCTGCTTGCCAGCCAGGTGACCTCAGCACATCGTTTAACCTAAGCCTCAGGTTTCCTTTATCTGAACAACAAGGAAAATTGTCAGGAATGCTTTGAGCACGATGCCTGAACACAGCAGGGCTCTGATAGGTGTGAGCTCAGGTTCCACAAGGCAGGATGCAGATGATCTGCTAGGCTTTCTGGTAACCCACCTGTGGCCGAACTTGATGCCTGAGCTCCCCCTCATAAGTTACCCCACTTTTCTTTTCGGGAAAGGTGTGCTTAAGTAACAGGTACTCGGGAGGGGTGTTCTGACATCCTGGGGCCGCCATGGGTTTGCTTCCTCTGAAGCCTTCCCCATCGGGTGCCCTCTCTCACTGTAAGGTCTGCTTGGCCTCAGTGTGCAAGAGCCCGCCATTCTTGATGGAAAACGAGCTCCTTAAAAACACACTTAGGCCAGGCTGGTAGCTCATGCGGGTAATTTACCCAGTACTTTGGGAGGCAGGCGGGCAGATCACTTGAGGTCCAGAGTTCAAGACCAGTCTGGGCAACATGGCAAAACCTCAGCTCTATAAAAAATGCAAAAAACTGGCTAGGTATGGTGGTATGCACCTGTGGTCCCAGCTACTTGGAAGGCTGAGGTGGGAGGATCACTTGAGCCCGGTAGGTCAAGACTGAAGTGAGCCAGGATCACACCACTGCACTGCAGCCTGGGTGATAGAGTAAGACCCTGTCTCAATAAATAAATAAATAAACATGCTTAATTAGCCAGGTATGGTGGTGGGAGCCTGTAGCCTCCAGACTACTCTGGAGGCTGAAGTGGGAGGATCGCTTGAACCTGGGAGGCAGAGATTGCAGTGAGCCAAGATCACACCACTGCATTCCAGCCTGGGCAACAGAGCAAGGCTCTGTCTCAAAAACAAAAATAAACACACATACACGCACAAACACATGCTAAACCAGTCCCTGGCTTGCAGGCACTTCCAGCATTTCCTTGAAAAGTTTTGCAAATCCAGATTTTAACATAATTGATTTTAGTTCCTGTCCCTAAAACTTTTCCTTCCTCCCTCCCTCCCTCCCTTCCTTCCTTCCTTCCTTCCTTCCATTCATGACACAATGGTAAGAGTAGGTACTCTGGAGTCAGAATCTATCAGGGTTTGAGGACTGGGTCTGTTGTCTATGAGCTGTATGAACTTGGCCAAGTTCCTGAAACTCTGTGGGCCTTGGTTTCCTCATCTATAAAACAGGGTGATCGTGATAATTAAATATACTAAAAAGCATTTAACCCATAATGGAATCCCCAGTGCATGTTTACTGTCATCATCCTCGTCATCACTACTGTCCTCAGTCTAGTGGGAGACAGGCCAGGAGGCAGGCAGCTCTCCTACCCCAAGTGTCGAGGTCCCCATGGAGCAGGAAGGAGCTAGGGTGAGGACCATCCTTACCTGGGCCATCTGTCCAGACCCATCCCAGGGGTCTCCTCCTCCTGTACCCCCCACCTCCACTTCCCTGCTGGCTCCTACAACTGTTGCACTTACCCCCTTCTCATGGTGCTTTCGGGGCATCACATGGGATGTACCTTCATCTCCTATGAGTTCAGCTAGACCTGCTCAGCACAGCACAGTGAGAGGGCACTTGCCTTTACTGGAGTGGCCCATCCCTGCAACGGACAGTGAGCCTGGACCCTTGAGTGAGGACATTTGGAGAACAAAGCCACTTTTCCTTTGCCAGTGTGTTTGCCATGGCCATACTCGGTCCTAGTGAGTATGAGTCTAGTACTCAAAAAGTGATTCAGTGCCTCCTAAAACCCGGCTGACACTTCCTGTGGCATTCAGGCAAAGGAACAAACCAGCTTCCAGGACAGAGGCCAGGAACATGTTCTGCTGGACACTTCAGTGATTCTGTCCGGACTCAAGGAGTGGAAGGTGGGTAGTGACTGGTCACCTTTCTCTTCATATCTACGCTTCCTGGCACTGAGGAGCCGCCAAATCTCTCTTAAAATAACAGGGGTGTATTTTGGAAAACGTAAACATCAGCCAGGTTCCAAGGGTGAGGGTGAGGGTGGGCATAGTCACCCTGGCCACAGCACAGGATGGAAGAGGGCAGGTCCTGTGCAAGACTGAGCAAGAGGAGGTAGAAGGCCAGCCAGGACATGAGGGTGTGGCAGTGCAGAGAAGGGGCCCTTCTGAAGGAAAGGAAAGGGGGCTGGGAGCAGCTCCAGAAAGCCCATTTCCATGACACAGTCAGCCAGGATGGCATAGCAAGACTGGAGGTGGCCGCTGGTGGAACATGCCTCTGGTGTTCACCCAAAGTGAGAGGACAGTGACCCAAGTCATGGTGCTTGCAGAGACGGGGCAGCCTTGATTAAGAGGTAGGACCCACAGGCTTCCTAGCCTGTTAGGGTCGAGGGGTGACGAGGGCCTTTGGGTGACAGGCAGATACCATCGTGCCCTTGCAGAAGCCATGGTGGTTCATTTCTGTCTTCTTTTGTAACTATGGTATTAGGAAGCAGAACTGAACCCATTCTTCTAAATGATGCCGTGGTCTCAACCTTTTCTCCAGGGTACTTGCCAGTTGTACAGGGCCCCTTCCCAGCCTGTGGCTGTCCTGATGAACCACCTCGCTGTGTCACCTTCACGTGACCAAAGATGCAGGCTCCAGGGGCTCAAAGGGAAAACCCAAGAGTAATGTGATTCAGGGGTTCCAGAGTCTTGACCCAGAATCTCCGCGCCCGTCCTGGGCAGCCCGAGCCTGATAAGTTTCCAGCCCTAAGGTGTGACTGCAGTAAACCTTCTGGAGGCCAGAGCCAGCTTCATCTATAGACACGAGGTTTGTGGGAGGAGGCAGGAGTGCTCTTGTGGCTGAATCGGCCCTGTTGGCTCCAGCTGCTCAGAGGATATGCCTCCTGAGAGCCACAGGAGGTCTTGCCTCTGAAGTTTGAAGCATTTGCAGGCACCTTCCCCCTTCAGCTCCCCCCTACAGCTTTTTCCAGGCCACATCAGGCAGTTCCCTTCTTAAGAACTGACCTTGTGTGTCTCTTTTTGCGTCTGAGTTCTTTAGAAAAATCTCTCTCCCTTTTTTCCTGTGGGGCCCTGCATGCCTGCCTTGGCCCCACTGCCCAAATATGCCTTCTCTCTTTTCCCTCCTGCCTCTACCCTGTGGTTCCTAACATAGCTCAAATGTGAAAAATTAGGTTTGCATGGCTGCCATGAATTTTATTTGAATCACATTTAAATCAGTAAAGTCTGCAGAATGAATCAAGAATTATGAAGAAGTAGGGGGCTATTTAAAGGGGCCGTGGGTCTTTAAGCACATAATGGAAAAAGTTTCCTACTACTGTACGATCCCCGATAAAGCACTGAACCTTTTGCAGCTCTGGGCTCCCTCTGTACCCGAGATGCCTTTGAAGTCTCTACTTTCTTCTTAGGAGGTGTGATCAAGCAGAACCAGAATGAAAGTCACATTTTCCATGACTTGTTTCTTCTCTGAATAGTTGCTAATTTTTTTTTTAAGTGGGTAGTCTTTTAAGTGACATTCTGTTTCAAATGTGTGAGCTTGGGATCTTTTATGTAAATAGCAGGAAAAAGTGGGCGGTAATGTTATGGAACATGGAAAGCCTGCCTCTTCTTGGTCTTGCTTTCAGAGCAAGAACCAGAGAGAAGAAAGAAGATGAACAAGAAAAAAGCCCATGCAGGGGTCACAGGTGGAAGGCCCTTGTCCTAGCCTGACACATCATGTTCTGACTCTGGGTTCAGGGCTCTCCCCACCTCCCCATTTTCACCTTGATCAGTCCTGGAATTCTTTCCACAGGCCAGCTCTGGTCTATGTATTGGGAATGACCACTCCAGGAACAGAGGCCAGGCAGTCAGCATAGCTGAGGGTTTGCCACCGTGTTCTGGACAGTTGAGTAAGACGGGAGCTGTGGCCGGGTGTGGTGGCTCACATCTGTAATCACAGCAATTTGGGAGGCCGAGGCAGGCAGATCACCTGAGGTCAGAAGTTCGAGACCAGCCTGGCCAACGTGGTGAAACCCTGTCTCTACTGAAAATACAAAAATTAGACATGTGTGGTGGCAGCCACCTGTAATCCCAGCTACTTGGGAGGCCTTGAGGCAGGAGAATCGCTTGAACCTGGGAGGTGGAGGTTGCTATGGTTGCTGTGAGCCAAGATCACACCAGTACACTTCAGCCTGGGTGACACAGCGAAACTCCATCTCAAAAAAAAAAAAAAGGAAAAAAAGACAGGAGCTAGAAGCGTGGCTGTGGCATAAGACTGGCACCAAATGAGACCTTCTCTTTGGAAGTTAATGGACTCAGACTCCTAGTTTCAAGCAGTCCTCCCACTTCAGCCTCCCAAGTAGCTGGGAATACAGGTCAACACCATCACACCCAGCCATTACCTTTTAGTTACACAAATGCTGGGCAAATACCTTGTCCTTGTAAGAAAACAAAACCAAGGCCAGATACCATGGCTCACATTTGTCATCTCCATACTTTGGGAGGCTGAGGTGAGGGTTGTAGGGGATCATTTGAGCCCAGGAATTGGGAGACCAGACCAGGCAACATAGCAAGACCCCATGTCTTAAAAAAAAAGAAAAGAAAAGGAAAGAAAAAATTTATAGTGGTGTTCATCTAGTTCCAGCTGCTCCAGAGGCTGAGGTGGAAGGATTGTTTGTCCAGGAGGTCAAGCCTACAGTGAGCCATGATGGCATCACTGCACTCCAGCCATGGTGACAGAGTGAGACCTTGTCTCAAAAAGTAAAATAAAATAAAAAATAAGTAATTTCTACTTCCGCCCCCCCATATCCCACTTCCCTGGATAACCACAGTGACTGGGTATGTTTTCTTCCAGACCTGTCTCCCAAAAAGCACACAGAGACCCATAGGAGAAATATAGACCATTGATGGTTTTCTAAATGTACTTTCTGATTATAAAAGTATTATCTATTCACTGTAGAAGATTAAGAAAAGAGAAACAAGCATTTAAAAAACACTTGTAACCATATATAACCCAAAGAGAACCACGAGCTCATTTTACAAAAATGAGGTCACCCTGTGTGTGCTGTTCGATAACCTTCATTTTTCATTCCAAGTCTTGGGGGGTGCCTTGCCCCTGTCATCACCAAGCCTTGTGTCTCATCGAGACTTCCAGAGGTGGTGCCTGAGGCAATTTTTTGGTTGGCAAACATAGGAATATTTTGTCTGTGTACATAACTATGTCTTCTATGAATGATGATGCTGATTTTGCACTGATGTAAATGAAATTTTCCTTTTAAATTTCAGTAAAAAGGGAGGGGCATAATCTCAAGAAAATATCACATAAATAGTGCAGGTGGTGCAACTAGGAAAAAATCCTTAGGATGGTAAAGAAATGACTAAAGTTTAGCAACCACTATTTTAACATCATTTTTTAAAAACTGTGTAGCATGAACCATGGGTCCTGCCAAGATTTAGTTTCCCTGTATCTGTGAAGTTTTCCCTTTTTAAGTCCTCCCCACCACAAGTTTGAACTTCCCTGTAGCTGAATCTCTATACCCAGCCATGAGAATGGCTGTAACCTGAAATTCTAGAACAGGTGTAAAGGGCGTGTCTAGCTGAAAGACTTCTTTACCAATTGCCAAATTGCCCTCCAGGAAGGCTGTCCCAGTGTGAGCAGGAAGGTGCGTAACCAGGGGCCGTTTTCCTGATGAAAAATCACAGCTGTGAGTACATGCCTGGCATCACTTATCAGTTTCCTTATCTGAAAGATTTAATCAGCTCCCTCGCCCTTGACAGGTTTCTTTCTCTCTCTGTGTTTTGGGGACCTCTGTAAGTGCCTTTTAATATTTCCATTGTGTGTGTTAATTTTTCATTAGAATTTGATGCATCAGAAATATTTTTAAAAGGCTTAGTTCAATTAATTTCCTTCCCTGCCTTTTACTTCCTTCTTTACCTGAATCATTAATGGCAAAGAGCGCTGACACAGAACTGAGTTCAAGGCCGTTCTAATTAACTCCCGGGGATGCCATAAGCAATCTGTCAGTCCTGGGGTTGCATTACAGCCTTCGTATTTACTGGTGTTTTTTCAGTGAGCTTTCCCTGCGTGTGAGAAGTCCAGCAGCTTTTTGGCCCCATTGGTTGACATCTGTTTTATGAATGGCCTGAAACATCGTGCCCCAGTGTCTCAGAGTGAGGAAGATTTTGTGCTTTGCTTTGTTTTTTAATTATCCATGGGCTGTGATCTTTGCAATATAAAAGCAGGAGCACAAGCCTTATGATCACACTCCACTAAGTTGAGCGTTAGCTCAGGGTATGACCTTGGGCAAGTTTGTCTCCTCAGCTGCCCACAGGGGACAGGTGTAGGGAGGTCTGCCTCCCCCAGATGATACCAAAAGGTCAAGTAGTATGCAGACTTGGCTGTGTGGCAGAATCACTTGCAGTGCTTTAAGGCTCCCAGTGCCCAGGTCACACCCCACACCAATTAAGTCAGACTATCTAGGGGCAGGAGCTGGCATCTGTGTTTTCAACAATCCCAGCTGATCCCACATGCAGCAGAGTTTGGGAGCCATTGCTCTAAGGATTAACTGAGGCTTCTGCAGCACCTGCTAGCATGGTGGCAAACACATGGAGTCCTCAGTGCCCACCCCTCAACAGAAAAGTCAGCAGATGGAGACACAGAAGTCAGATCCCGCTCATCCCTATCTCTGAGGAAGCGCCATGTAAGAATGTGTGCCTGTGCATGCAGAGGATACGGGAAGGGACAGGACCAAGTGGCCGGTGGCCTTTTCTTCTACACTGCCAGCAGATATTTGCATCCTAGGCTGTGTAGTGTTGCTGCTGAGTCCCCTCCACCTTGAAAATTTGTTAGGCTCCTCAGTCAGGAAACACGGGTCCGGGCTGTGGCTTCCTCTCTAAGAGCTGAGCAGGAGGACCTTAATGTGGCCATCTGTAATGATATTTGGGATCTGACAGGTCTCCAAACCATGTGTCCATAGACCCTCCAGGGCCCTACACCCTGAGAACCAGGCTGGTGGGGCTGGAGTCCTGAAATCTACACTTTGTCTCAGTGCTGGGTGCCCCAGGCTGCCAGTGGGCCTCCCTTCGAGGAACTCTGGATCCCTCCCAAGACTGTGTGTGAGCTTCAGCCTTTCCAGTTGCCTGCACGTTCTCGCCCAAGTGCTGTGTGGGGGAGTAACTTTTCAACTCCTTCATTCAAGAGCCTTTCCCACCCCTCCACTGGGCCCAGCCCTTTGTGGGGTTCAGCACAGAGAGATGCCCAGGCAGTGAGCAAGTCAGACCCTGCTCATACCCAGAGGCCAGGGTGGAGGGAGGCAGGTAGCCCATGAGGAATCCCTTCCAGCTGTGAGACCCCTGGCACCCCATGCCCATTGATGATTTCGATCATACATACTGGCTCTGTGACATGGAGAGAGAGCTGTGTGGGAACGTGCTTTCTATGCACTCTGCAGGGAGCATGGTGGCTAAGGTGAGGTACGGGAGCTATAACGCCCACGCTGAGTGAGCAGAGAGCCAAGAGTGCATATGGCCAGAGCGCCCCATTCCTTCCAGGTCAGGGAGCTCCAAGGCCCTGGGCCAGGCTGCTTCATGCCACCCAGGTTTGCCAGGACAGGTCATTCTCATGCAGGGCTCATTGGCAGACACGGAGTAGAGCTGTTTCCCACGGTCCCACACAGTGGGCAGAGTCTCCTCTTTCTTCCCTCTAATGCTTTGCTCTCCAACGCAGTAGCCACTTGTGGCTGTCTAAATCTACATTCCTGAAAATTAAGTTAAGGTTAAATAAAATTAAATGTTTCTGTTCCACTGTCAAACTACATTTCAAGCACTAAGGAGTCATGTGGCTAGCAAGACAATGGAAAAATAATATTTAATTATATTAAATTTTAATTAATTGAAATGCAAATAGCTGTGTGTGGTGGCTACCTACTAGACAGCACAGTCAAAGGACATTTCCATCAACGCAGAAAGCCCTATTGGGCAGCAGTGCTGTGTAGCAGGTGTGGGTAAAATCAGGAAACAAGAAAGGCATGGGTTTGAAGTCTTTTAGAATCCCAGCTCCATCACTTTCTAGTGTGCGGCTGCACACTGTCAACGCTGCTGGCCCAGGCGTCCTCCCTTGGGACTGAAGGCCCAGATTTATATGGCTACCTCCTCACCTGGGTGTGAGGATGGGGCAAAGCGAGCATGGTAACAGTAGCAGAGGTGTGGACCATGCACTCACTGTCTGCTTTTATTCCTCCCTGCCTGGGACCCACATGCTGTTTTCACCCCTGTTTACAGATGGGAAAATAGAGACCCGGGGACTACACTGTGTTTAAGTGCCCAGCATGTGGCAGGAAGCAGAGACAGTGGGGATTGTGATTCTTATATATCTAGCCAGAGTTGCCCCTGGGGTTAGAGGCACAGCTGACCCAGTGCATAGGCTCTACACCCCTGCCAAGTGTCTGACCACGGTGGCTCCACCTATGACACACTTATTTAATAGTGGATGACCTGACTAGCTCTTTTCTTACCTTTTGCCTATAAAAATTCAATCCATGGCTTCCCAGCTCTGTGAACCTGCTTCAAGCTTAAGAAGGTGTGGGAATTTCAGAGCCAGTCATACTTTAGCAGGGAGGTAAGACTGTGGCACACTCAGCAACCTGGAGTCTGGGCTTTGTCACCACCTATGATGCCCTCCTGCGGTCCTGCCAGAATCTCCTGTCTTTCACCTTTCCCTTTGCTTGCTGGGGAATTTCCTCTGCCAAGAATTTAGCAAGAGCAACTGAAGGCAGTGATAAGCACACGGCCTGGCCACAGTGAAGTCACTGCTGCTCCTGCACTGAGAGCTGCTCGTCTCTTAGCACAGGCAGCTAAATATGGTTTACCCTTCTGGCCCAGATTTCACTAACTTAACATGGCCCAAAGAATCTTTTTACAAGATTGGGATTTGGTTTCAAGCACATGGAGGGACTTGAACCTGACTCACTTGAGCATTTCCTGCTTGAGGTCCTGGGAATTGACTTCCCAGAAGATGATAACATTAGCAGCACAACCTCGGGTCAGTTACTGACCCTATCAGGGTCTCAGCTTTCTCATGTGTAATGTGCAGATAATGGTACTGCCTGGGCTGGATGGTTTTGAGCGCTTAGCTCAGTGCCAGGAGCTTATTAAATATTACACTGTAACTGTTATTACTTCAAATTAGCATAGGTATATGTTTGCAAATGGATGGAACTTTTGAAAAGAGTTTATTTGCAGGGTTTGCAGATTAACTTTTGATAACTTTTAAATAAAGTTTATAGCAGGTTGACTACCACCTCCCCATTGTGCTGGCACAATTTATACTAATAGATTTCTCTCAGTTACTGCTTTATGACCTGTCTCTTCAGATCGTGGCTGTGCGAGTGCCAGACCTTTATTTTCACCCCTGCAGCCCTAGTACCTGTGACTGTGCTTGGCCCATAATACATACACAGTAACTATTTGATGAATTAATAAATAAAGGAACAGATATCTTGTTACCTTTTCTTTATATGCTTAGTAAACTCTTTCTTCATGTTATAGTTTAAGTTCCAGTCCAGATCTTAATGATAAACTTCCAATTCAGGGCCTGAATTACATTTCACTGCATAATCATAAGCAAAAACCTTTAGTTCCTGCAGTGACCTTCCCACTGTCCCCAGTTCCCGGGCATCTGTTTATCAGCCACCCTTACTGATGGGTTCCACCCTCTGTAGTCTCACCCCCACCAGCAGTCACTGCCCTCTTTCTCGAATCCCAGCCCCAACAAAGGACAGCAGTTTCCCAAACTCACCATGTTCCCTCCTGCCTCTGGCCCGTGGCACATGCCCCTTCCCTGCATGTCCTTGACTGTCACACCCATTATACTCTGCACGTCTTGTTCATTCTTTTTTCTCCCCACTGGGCTGTAAGCTCCTTGCAAGCAGGAAATGAGTCTTTTATCTTGTCTCTCCAACACCTTGGATGTGCAAGGTGAGTATCCCTCCTCTCCACAAATGTCTAGTGAGCACATACTGTGTGCCTAGCTATGAGCAGTGAACAAAAATGATAAAAAGCTTTGCCCTCATAGAGCTAACATTCTAGAAGGTACTTCATAAATTTATTGAATGACTAAAGTAAAATGAATGAATGGAGCTCCCTTTCTTATTTTGCCCTTCATGAATTTAATAGGGTAGTTCATATACAAGTTCATTTTTTTTCTTTTCTTTTTTTTGAAACAAAGTCTTCGTCTGTCACCCAGGCTGGAGTGCAGTGACACAATTATGGTCACTGTAGCCTTGACCTCCCTGGGCTCAGGTGATCCTCCCACCTCAGCCTGCCGAGTAGCTGGGACCACAGATGCACACCACCACGCCCAGATAATTTTTGCATGTTTTTTGTAGGCACAGGGTCTCACCATGTTGCCCAGGCTGGTCTCAAACTCCTGGGCTCAAACGATCTGCCTGCCTCAGCCTCCCAAAGTGCTGGGATTACAGGTATGAGCCACCACACCCAGTTCATTTTTAAAATAAGAAAAAACTCAGAGGGAAAAATAGTTGAGATTCTCCATTTTTACTATGCTGAAACATAGTTTAAATACGGCCATCTGATTGAATGTTTTATATCATATTGCATGGAATTATGCTGATAAGATTGCGTTTCACTTAAATCATATGCTTTGAGAATGTTGTAAAGCAGGGAATTTGGTTTGTGAGGTATACAGTTTTCGTTTAAGTCCAAAGGTACAGCTTGTCTCCACCAGAGGTCTCCTATATTTTACTGTTAATGTTTGAAGTATACTGAATTCCCACAAGCTAATTAAAAATCAGACTGCTATGCCGGTAAGCATTCACTCTGTGAACTAATTTCTGCCAAATGGCTATAAATGTGTCCCCTGGTATGAAATTTAGACATTCTTTCCCATCAGAAAAGAGGCATGTGGTTTAGTACCAACCTCTTCATTTGAGTGACAAAGAAGCTGAGGTCCACCCAGAAAGGGCAGTTGCCCTGACTGAGGCCACACAGCCTAGTAAGTGGCCCTGCTGGGCATCAGACCCAGGCCTCTTCTCCTCCTCAGCTCAGTGTTCTCCCCGCCAAACCCTGCTGGGTCTTGCTGGGTGGAACTCAGAGAGCTGCTGTTATTCCTAAGTGCTAGGCACTATCCTAGCACTTTACAAACATTGAGTTTTCATAGTAACACTATAGGGACAGCACTGTTAATATCACCTCCATTTGCTGATGAGGTGACCAGAGGGGAGGCGGCAGCAAGCTGAGGTCCCACACTGGCAAGGGGCAGAGCTCAATCTAAGGCAGTGAGCAGCCTGGTCCTCACTGTGCCTTCACCACGAGGCTGAGCCGTCCCTGGAGGCTGAAACTCAGTGGCGGGCAGAGGGAGGGCCTGTGAGATGGGCAAGCAAATGCCCCTCAGACCCTTCTGACGGAAATGAGGCGAAGAGCCTCAAACCCCAAAGATTTGGTGGAACATGGGAGGCTAGTGCTGGGCCCACAAGGGTCAGATGCAAGAATATGCTGGGGGGAGCCAGCAGTCCCCCCAGAGAGGCCCAATGGTGCCGCTCTCCACCTCTGCTTAGTCCATTGCTGGGCTTCGTTCAGGATTCAATTTAAAATGTACGCCCTCAGCTGGGTGCAGTGGCTCATGCCTGTAATCCCAATACTTTGGGAGGCCGAGACAGGGTGGATCACCTGAGGTCAGGGATTTCAGACCAACCTGACCAACGTGGTAAAACCCCATCTCTACTGAAAATAGAAAAATTAGCCAGGTGTGGTGGTGCATGCCTGTTTTCCCAGCTACTCAGGAGGCTGAGACGGGGAATCACTTGAACCTGGAGGGTGGAGGTTGCAATGAGCCAAGCTTGCACCGTTGCTCTCCAGCCTGGGCAACAGAGCGAGACTCTATCTCAAATAAATAAAAATAAATCACCTCCTGCAGGAAGCCTTCTCTGACCTTTGGGCTGTGTCCTGGCCCCTCTTCCAGGAGTCTGCATTTTCCTGGTCTTCCCCTGCTGTGGCTATTGTCACATGGCATGTAATTGTCACTTGTTTGGGCTCCCACACTAGACAGGAACCCCTGAGGGCCAAGTCTTGCTCATCTCTGTGGTCCTCTTCACCAAGCACGGAGTCCAGCACCCCCAGAAATGTTTGAATGAAAAGTCTGAGGCAGTGATAAGTGGGGTGTACCAGTTCCATCTATGAAGACTTTTCTTCCTCACAACTGGCCTATCTTAGAGGAGAGCCTGGGCTGGATGTTAGCAGGAGAGAATGCCTCCTTGCTTAGAAGAACCTTGAATGCCAGTCCCAGATCCATTTGACCAGAAGAGCTCCCTAAGGTCTGGCTAGCATCTGTGGATACCAGGATCTCCCACAGATGTGTGAGTGGCACCCAGATATGCCTTATCTAACAGTGTTAGTATTATAGATCCCAGAGATGAGTTTTGTTTTGGGGTTTTTTTTTTTTTTTTTTTTTTTGAGACAAAGTCTTAATCTGTCACCCAGGCTGGAGTGCAGTGGTGCAGTCTCGGCTTACTGCAACCTCTGTCTCCTGGGTTCAAGCAGTTCTCTCACCTCAGCCTTCCGAGTACCTGAGACTACAGCCATGTGCCACCATGTCTGGCTAATTTTTTTTTTTTTTTTTTTTTTTGATAAAAATGTCTTCCTAGGAGACAGAGAGATGGGGTCTCACTATATTGCCCAGGCTGTTTTCGAACTCTGAGCTCAAATGATCCTCCCGCCTCAGCTTCCCAAAGAGGTGGGATTACAGGTGTGTGCCAGCACACCCAGCCTATCTCAGAGGTTTTAACACACTCTAGACTATGTTCTCTGCTTGGAGGACCTCACCCCCAAAGGAAGGAGAATTCCCTGGGCCAGGATCTGCTCTCTGGAATACCCCTGTGTACTTTTCTGATGAGGTACCTTATAGAGGAAATCCAAGGGAAAGAGAAGATGTAGCCCTGTCTTTAAGAACCTTCCATCCAGAGGGAGGAAGGAGTGATAGGCCCATACCACAAAGGTGGAGAAAAATCTCAAGCCCTCTCTGCACCCCAGCTCACTTGTTCCCAATGGCATTCCTACAAAGTAGGGGTGTCCTCATTTTTCAGGTAAGGAAACAGCCTCTGAAAGGTTACCCAGAGTAAGGATGCATCTCTCTCCTTCATCCCTGTAGCCCAGTACCCAACATACAGTAGCCACCAGGCAAATCTGGGGTAGAGAGACCCTGACCACATCCTGTGGAAGGGTCCAGAGCAGAGCCACCACAGAGGGCTCCTGAACACCAGGATACCCTTGTTCCCAGGCTGCCAGGCTGCTCGGCTGCTGAGCAGCAGGGAAGAGGAGCTGGGTGAACCTTGATTCCATGTGATTTTATCTAGCTGCATAATGAAGAGCTTAGGTATTCAAATCTTTTCTTGGAAATCTCAAGTATTCCATTCGGCTGCCTCACAGAGTTAGGTAACTTTATTTACTCATGCTAAACAGGGCCATTTTCAGAGAGGAAATTATGCAATGTACTATGCAAATGTGGCATTGCGAGAGATAAGTGTGGTCACTGATGCATTATAAGATCAGATCGGTGCCTGTGGCAGCTGGGTGTCACTTGATAAGGGGGTACGCCAGGCTGTACTTGGAACTGCTGCTCCTTTGGACTCTGTTTCTGGTAATTATGTTTTCACCAAGTTGTGAAGCTGTGAACCGCATGTACTGAACAAATAATGAAAGCTTTTGCAAGTTGCTCATTCTTACATAGACTTCAGCAGTCATAGGGGCTGCCTCACATGTTCTGGACACATGGGAAAAAGAAGGGTAAAATTCTCATCCTTTGTTCTCCCAAGAAGAGAGTCTTAAAATTGGACATGGGGCAGAGATGAAGACACACAACTGGTTTTCTTGGCGGCCTTGTGAAAACCAGTCACCTCATTTTACTAGATACGGCATATGCCTTTCACACTGAGAGAAAAGAAGTAGCTGTGGAAAACCCCACCTTTGGAAGCAGACAGAGCTGAGCCCAAAGCTAGCCCTTCCCCCAGCCTGTGGGCACCTGGGGATGAGGCACCCAGCCTCCCTAGGCCTTGAGCTCCTTGCCTGAAAATGGCACTTTCAGTTATTTCTTGCTCCTGGGCCATGTACCAGTCACCAAGGCAACCAACCCTTCACACAGTCACTGCTCAGACAGTTGCTGAATGAGCCAGTGACACATTTATCCATCTCCATTTGTAAAGTGAGCATTGATAGAGTATCCTCGGTGGCCCTGGAGCCCCTGGGAGACATGAAGATTCTACAGAGTTAAGAGATTCTAGAAAGAGTCCTAGAGAGGGCTCCATCCAAACTCTTTCTATTCAAATCTCTGCTATTCAACTTGGGAACCAAGTAGATTTTCACAATGATAGGATCCTGTAGTCATCACACAAAAGTGATATAAAGGAGGCCAGAAAATGAATAATTAGAGGACAGGTTCTATGTACTGACCAGTCACTTTGTGTCAACCCTGTTGTAGTTTGTCTGAACTTCACAGCAACCCTAGGAAGTCCATTTTTCCCCCAGCATTTTATTTTGAAACCTTTCAAGCATACAACCAAGTTGAAAGATTTGTACAGTGGACACCCTCATGCTTGTCTGCTTGTCTTACCACATATCTTCTTCTCTATCCACCAAATTTTTTTGAGGGGAGGAGTTAGGGTGTCACTTTGTCATCCAGGCTGGGGTGCAGTGTTTTGATCATACCTCACTGTAGCCTCGAACTCCTGGGCCCGAGCAATCTTCCCGCTTCGACCTCCCAAGCAGCTGGGATTACAGGTGTGAGCCACCACATCCAGCCCTTTTTTTTTTTTTTTTTGAGATGGGGTCTTGCTGTGTTTCCCAGGCTGGAGTGCATAGCTCTGGCCATGTTAACCAAGCTGAAGTTGAAGGCTTAGTCTTGGTGCTGTAGCCTCAAACCCCTGGCCTCGAGCAGTCCTCCTCCTTCAACCTCATGAGCTGTAAGGCTACAGTTGCACACCACCACACCTGGCTTCTCTTCCCTTTTTTTTTTTTTTTTGAAGATACTTTTCCTTATAGGTGCGGAAGTGAATCTTACTTTTTAAAAATTTATTTCAAAGTAAATTGCAGGCCTCAATACCCTTCTCCCTAAATACTCCACCTTGCATATCATGAAGTAGAGCTATAAAATTATTTTATTACCCCCCCCCTCGCCTATAGATGAGGCAACTGAAGCGAAGTCACATGCCCAGGGTCACCACAACGAGAAGGTGACGGAGTTGCCACTCAACTCCAGGCACTTGGCCCCAGGCCCAGCTTGGAACTGTTCCCCTACACGGCTTCCCCTGCATTCAGACCTATGCTTCTGGGTGGGGAAGCGGAGCTGGAATGTGTTAGGAGAGCACAGAGTTTTCTTAACAGTGCTCTCTTGGTTGCTCTTGGTGCTGTGGGCAGAGGGGTGTAGAGAGGCAGCCAAAGCCAGGACATCAGTGTGGCACCTGTAGCCAGAGGCCCAGTGATCCCAGTTCAAACCTTAAAACCAAACATTAGGTCCCAGTTTCCCCGGGTAACTGAATTTCAGCAAATACCCTACTACCTGCATATGTCATTGCTGGTTTCCTTTGCAAATCCCAGAAATGCCACCAGTACATTTTATTCCACTTCGGATTCTTAGAGGGTGTGGCTCATAGGCCTGGCAGTAGAAAGGTGCCAAGACCCGCTCTCCATCCAGGAAATATCACACTTCACAGCTGCCCCCTTCTTGTGCTGGGAAGGAATGCTTTAGGGAGCCACAAAGAAGATGAAGTAATTGATTGCTACTTGCAGCAAATAACCCATAAGCTGTTGCTGGGTTGATGGAGAAATGGTTACTTAATTTTCTTTGAAGGATTGATTTGACTGTCAGAAGAAGCAGCCAACCTAATTGAGTGCGCTGGTTCACACCCTCGAGTGGAAACAGTCTCAGCTCTTCTTTCTGCCTCAAAGTGTCCTGGATTATGAAGTCCCCACTGGAGTTAGTCAAGGCTCGGGAAGGTCCACGTGTCATACCGCACTGTTCTCCCTCCTTCAGGTGATCTGGAGAATTCACCAGGGCCCAGTTCCTTGTCACTCTAGCTCTGCTGGGCTGATACTGGAATCAGCTCTGGCTTCCTTTGCAAAGCACTCAAGTTAGCTCCCAAGGAAATGTGATTCTCTTATGCCCCAGAATGACTGTTATTTTCAGTTTTCAGTGGATTCTGACAGGGTGGTGACATGGGAGAGATGCATTGCACTCTCCTGCTGGAATGTTGATTGACCTCTCGGACCACCTAGGCTTCTCATCCCCTTCACCCCGCAGTGAGCTGTGACTCACCAGGCACTCCCCAGCCCCAGCGGTGCAGTACTGGTGGCCAGGGCCCCTCCTGCAGCTGCATTCTGTCATCAGGGAGGCATGCAAGGCTGATTTTCCCTCAAGTCAGCAGTGTAATTCTGTGCCACAAAGAACCATCTCCACAAAGAACTTGAGGCTGATATCCCAAGTGCCCAGCAGCTTGGAAGGGAAGCCATCCTTCTGCTGATCTGAAGCACCATGAGGGCAGGCCGCTGACCAGTCTTGCTAACTGATGGATTCCAGCATCTGAAAAGAGCCCAAGGGACAGACACCTAGCATCAGTCTCCCCTATGTGCCAGTAAGAGAAACCCTCAAGGGTGGAAGAGAGACAGCATTTCCTAAGCCAAAGAAGGACCTAGGTCTGTGCTCAAAGGGTCCACCAGATGCCCTGTGAAAGGAGGACCTTGCCAAGGGCAGTCCAGGAGCATGGAGGTGGTGTCAGGTCCTCAGCCTCCAAGGAGTTAAACTCTTAGGGCTTACCTATTGAGAGCTCACATCATTTGACTGTCCCCTTGCCAGAACCAGCCTGCATCTTCCATCCTCAGCAGCTGGCTCAGGTGGAGGGGGCACCAGGCTATGAGGCAGATGAGGGTAGATCTTCTCTCTGGCCTCAGGGGACTGGAATGTCAGGTTTAGATCAGCTTGTTCAGGAGAGTGTGAAGTTCACACAGCCATCTGGCTCCATCCCTTCGCCGTCACTCATCAGTTTGTGTCATCGGGGAAGTCATTTGGCCTGTCGCTGTTTCTGTCTACCTCATAGGATCTCGGACCATGTCAAGTGGAAACTCGGGGCTTGGCATATAAAAGCACTTTATAAAGGTTGGTCTTGGTGCCAGCAGTGGTTGTCATTCATAAAACCACTGGGAGCAGGGGCCTCGATTCAAAACTCAGCCCTGACTCTTTTTAATTATTTATTTTTTTTTGAGATGGAGTCTCACCCTGTCACCCAGGCTGAAGTGCAGTAGTACGATCACAACTCACTGCAACTTGGAACTCACAGGCTCGAGAGATCCTTCCACCTCAGCCTGGGACTACAGTTGTGCATCACCAAGCCCAGCTAATTTTTTAAAATTATTTGTAAAGATGGGGTCTTGCTACGTTGCCCAGGCTGATCTTGAACTCCTGGGCTCAAGCGATCCTCCCACCTTGGCCTCTCAAAGTCATGGGGTTACAGATACTAGCCACCTCACCCATCCCTGATAATCTTTCAGTACATGGCTTTAGAGAACCAAAGCCTAGAATGGTGCTGCATCCCCAACTCTGGTGAAAGCCAGCAGTGCTCAGTGTTTTTGCCCTCCCTGCACCACCCACAGGCCACTGCAGTTACCCCTCACTAATCCCTGGCACCAGTGCAGACTCTGGAAGAGAAACAAGTCAGGCTGGATGGATGTGTGGAGGGGCCAAGATCACAGCCCCTCACAGATGGAGCCACGGGCCTTCCCGATCTCCTTCAGCTCTGGGCCCTGTTCTTGGAATTCCAGGGTAAGCTTATGGCTCCCTCACGGAATCAGTGTTCCCTATTCCTCAACCCCTTCTGACCTCTGATTAACCACACGTGCTTGAAAGATGTGCTAATGTTTACTCAATTGCTAATTTAAACACCAGCTGTGGCCTAAAACAGGCTATTGGATTTCAAAGCCTTGGAATTCTGCTGGCCTGGAGATCCCCCTGTAAGGAAAAAGACTTCCATTCTAAATGCAGTTGGAACCACCAATGCCAAGAATTAAATTATGGATTGGCATCGATATTTTATTATGAAAGGATTATTTAAATACAGCAAATGTCAGTCAGCCCCATTTATCGCTCAGTAATGAGCTACAGCCTGTCAGAGGGGACTGTGGGAAGGCTTTAGCCCAGGAGCTAAAAGAACAGTTGGTTAAGAAGTCCCTGGCCTCCAAATGGGAGCACCAAAAGAAATTAGCTTCCTTCCATCCCATCCACAAATATTTCAGCACCAGCCATTGCCCAGACCCCCTCCAGGGGGTATAGTAGCCAGTGATACTGATCGGAGTTCCTTGTTTTGGGGGCTTACAGTGTGGACAGGGATGCTTCCACATGGTCAGGAAAGGCAGGCACTGGGGTGGGGCTGGAGACTGGGGAAATATAGAGAGGGATTGGGGGATGGGGAGCAGCCAGGGATGAGGGATCAGGGGAGGCCTCTCTGCAGAGCCCAGGGGGACTGTGTATCTTGAATATTCCATGACCTTACAGGAATTCTGAAAAACAGCTGAAAACTATGATTCATTTTCTCCCTCTCGAGAGTCATTTAGTCAAGAGCCTGCATTCAGAAAGCGTGACTACCCTAGACAGAAGGGTTCTGACAAGAGAGTCATGGCTCCAGAAATGTCATGGCGTTTCCAAGCAATTTGACTTGTGCTGGGAGAACACTTTGTCCACTTCTAACAACCATAGCTTGCTTCTGTGATGCATGCTGGGCACAGCCCCATGCCCCTCCCAAATACCCTGGACAGTCCTGCCAGTGGTTAAGTGCTCTTTTTATAAGGCAGAAACCTAAGACTCAGAGAAGGCAGGTGATCTGCCCAGGGTCACACAGTTTTATAACTGACAGAGCTAGGCTTTCAAGCCAGTCTCCACAGTAGCAAAGCCCAAGCTGTTTTTATCAGGCCGAGTTGCCCTGATTCTGCTCTTCATGGTAACAGCATGCTTTTTTTTTCATGCTTTTTCCTTTTCTCCTCTTCTCAGCATCTTAAAATTCTGTTGGGAAATGGTAGTCCTAGTTTTCCAGCATCCTGCTTAATACTTGCAGGACCTTCTGAGCTACCCAAAACAGCCGATCCTGAGCTGTTTCTCTAGGCCAGTCTTCCGAGATGCAGCATGTAGCTTCTTGGTGGTACTGACAGAATTTTAGAATTTTAGATGTGCCTGGATACAGCACTAAATTAAATCACCATCAAATTATCTATTACTGAGTAACCACTTAAATGAACTTCATGGCTTAAAACAACTATGGGAATTCATTTTGCTTGCACATGTATAATTTGCCCAGGCTTAATGGGAATAACTCATCTCTACTACACATGACATCAGCTGGAGTGGTTGGACTGGGGGCTGGCTATGGACCTGGACCTTGGTTTCTCTCTGTGGGTGTCTCTGTGGCTGCTTGGGCTTCCTCACAACATGGCTGACAGGTTCCAAGAAGATTTTTATGACTTTGCCTCAGAAATCACAGAGCACCGCTTCCATTGGTGCTCTTTTGGTCTAGACAATCACTGAGGCCCATTCAGCTTCAAGGAGAAAGGTAGACCCCACCACTTGATGGGGGGAGCGTCAAAGTCACACTGCAGAAAGGACATGGAGGTGGGAAATATTGCTGGGGCCATCTTTGGAAAGTATAGTCCGTAAGAAAATCCACTTCGGCACCCCTCTAGTCTGTTCTGTTACACCAAGGAGAAGGTCTCAGACTAGGACTAGTTTGTCTTAGAACCTCTATAACTCAGATTTCCCTTTTTTATCAGAAGAGCAGGTATTAGGCTATAATGTAATAAATGATCTTTTCTCCTTAATCAGTTTTCATGTTTACCTTAATGATTGTAAGTAATTCTGTTTTTCCATTCATGGTAATAACATGAAGTTTTCTTCTTAAATTTATTTTAATAGAATACGAATGCTTTAGAGAGAAAAATTAAGCATAAGCTCTCCTTTGCTCCTGTAAATTTACTCTTGCATGTGCAAATGAATAAGAATGTTCCTTTGAATGTTGTAGTAAAGATTATAAACACTCTGAATGTCTTCCAGTTGGAGATCTGTTAAATGATGTAGAGTTAGGGAGAACCTTGGGAGAGAATGCAGCTATGAAAAATCACAAGGAGCGCCTTGGTGCTGATGTGCCATCAGGAAGTGTCAAAAGCACAATGTAGGCAGTGTGGGTGATATGCCACCATTTAAGAAAGGAAAGGCAGGGGAGAACATAGCCCCAAGAGTGCTTGAAAACGCACAGTGGGCAGGTAACAAGAGTCTGTGCAGTGCCTCTTTGGTTGCCTCTACAGAGGGCGATGGGAGACACTTACTGTCCACTGTGAAAACGTTTTACATCTTTTAAAATGGGAAACTAGGGATGTGTTATCTAGTGAAAGCGATTGATAAGTTTAGTATTTTCAAATAAAATTTGAGTCAAGTGTCAGGTGTGGTGGGATTACTCCTGTAAAATTTGGGTCAGGGTCAGGTGTGGTGGGATTACTCCTGTAATCCCAGCACTTTGGGAGGCCAAGGCAGGAGGACCACTTGAGGCCAGGAGTTTGAGAACAGGCTGGACAACATAGCAAGACGCTATCTCTACAAAAAAATAAATAAATAAATAAGATTACCTAGGCATGATGGCGCACCTGCAGTCCTAGCTCCTTGGAAGGCTGAGGCAGGAGGATAGCTTGGGTGCAGGAGTGTGAGGCTGCAGTGAGCTCTGATTGCACCACTGCTCTTCAGCCTGCGTAACAGTGAGACCCTGTCTCAGTCAGTGCATACATACATACACACATATAACATGCAGCAAATTTTCTCCCCTCCCCAAAGAAAAATGGAACATAGTGCCCAGGAGTAGGAGGGCCATGTCACCTTTCCTTGGAACGAGGTTCCGCTGGGAGACACGCCATACCTTCAGGGTCCTGGGGACGATGGAGACATCTGCCATCCTACCATCCTGCCTTTTGCCTGTGGGGCCTGGTTCCTCCCCAGAATGAAAGCTTGATCTGCACTGCCTTTCATGGTCCTTAGCCTCCCAATGGGACCTTGAACTCCTCGAGGTGGGGGCCAAGCCTCATTCTCAGTATAGGTACTTAGCACCTAGCACAGAGCCTAGCCCCAGGTGGGCACCAGACTGTGCACCTGCACATGTGAGCTGAGCTGGATGCCAGAGCTCCTGAACTCACAAGTCTGATGGTGAGAAGAACTTCAGCTTGGAAACATCCACAGCTATGTCCCAAGGGTGCTATAGAGAGCTCTTGGCTTTCCACCAGCACCCAATTCTAAGTGATTATCTGTCATCTGCATGATCAGGCAGAGCCCGGCTGACCAGCAGCTTGGCCTAGTGCTGTTCTCCTACCCTGGCTGGGCCTTATAAAGACCTGAGTCCCTTTGTGTAAAGCTGTGGAAAAAGACTCACTTATTTATTCAATTTTAAGTGTACAAATAACATACCTATTTTCCCTTTGGAAAATCAGAGCAGTGTGTAGAAACTAAGATCAGCCTGTAATCCCAGCACTTTGGGAGGCTGATGGGGGAAGGTCCTTTGAGCCCAGGAGTTCAAGACCAGCCTGAGCAACATGGCACAATCCCATCTCTACAAAAAATAAAACATTAGCTGGGCATAGATGGTGCGTGCCTTTAGTCCCAGTAACTTGGGAGGCTGTGGTAAGAGGATCACTTGAGCCTGGGAGGCCGAGGCTGCAGTAACCCTGATCGCACCACTGTACTCCAGCCTGGGTAACAGAGTGAGACCCTGTCTGAAAGGAAAAAAAAAAAACAAAGAAAGAAAAGAAAAACAAACAAAAATCACCTTGGTGCTTCTTTTTCTGGTCATCAGTATGTTCTTGAGACTTAGCTCTTTTGAATTCTCTGGAGAGCGAATTCATCCCATGTCATTGCCCCTTGGTTTAAACAGAATGAATAAACACATTTTAGTAAGACTTTCCCTTTTTGTTGGACATTTGAGTCTTCATAGTCTCTTGCCCACGCGTGTGAGTGTTTTTCTTGAGAAGATACCAATTGCTGGGTCATAGAATGTGAAAGTTTCAGTTTTAATAAATAATGCTAATTTGCCCTTCAAAATGACTATGCTAATTTATTCTCCCACTGGCAGCTTTTGAGAAATGCCAGTTTCTCGGCACATCCTCGTAACACCTGATGTTATCAGACATTTTTATTCTTGCCAATCCTATGGGCAAAAGATGATATTTTGTTTGGATTTGTTTCCTGATTTCCCACTAGGATGGGCATGTGTGTGTGTTTATTGGCGGTTCCCATTCCTGACTGCCTCCTTCCCCTCATCTGTAAGTGACCTATGCAAATCCTTCACATTTACTATGGTATCTTTTGCCTCTTAAATCATATAGATAATTGAGCTGATCATTGTCTTCTGGTAATTTTCTAAATAGAATCCTGAGCCCCACTCCTTTAGAATTGGAGGTTCGATGGGCAGTGAGATCTGGGGATGGTGGATGGATGATCAGGAAGCCTCATGTCACTTTTCACCTGCACTGGCCTCAGCTTGCCATGGCCATTCCTGAGTGTCAGTCAGGGAGGCTGCCAGATACCACGACAGAGCTGCCTGCCACCAAGTCCTTCCCATGGTACCTTAGCACTTAGCATATTCTTGCTGGCTCCCAAATGCACACATGAAGGCTGCAGGCAAAGGCCTCAGAGGGTGGGCCGAGTTGGATTCCCTTCAGCAGTTCTCTCCTGGATTCCTCCTCAACCCAAGACCCCATGGCAACCCCAAGGTGACCAGCCTGTGTCCCCCAGGGTTCCACAGCCAGTGTGTGGAGCAGCCAAGGGCTGGGGCAGGGTACAGGAGTTCCCTAAAATGATGCCTGATGGGCCCGCAAAGGAGTCACCCAAAACCAGCATTTCCTTAGTATCCCTTGCAGATGACATTTGCTTGTAATCCGTAGAAGCCACTTCATTTCTCCTTAACTGCCCCACAGCCTCTGAAAAGCGAGAGACTCCCTCCCTGGGGTCCTTCCTGTCTCACTGGTGCGGCCGCATTTTAGTTTTCTTATGAAGTCTCTCACTGTGTTCTTACAGGGCTTTGATGTCTCAATTACATTTCTGAAAGCTGTTCCGTTCTGGGGTTTTATCCTTCCTTTTTTGTTCTTTGTGGTGGAGGTGGCAGGTCTGTCTTCCGCTGAAGCCCCTCAGGCGGGCTCTATGAGGGAGCTGCACTGCCTGGGACAAACCCCACTGACGCTGACATGTGTGACTGTCCGTTTTCCCAGACCAGACTCTCAGATGAACTTCTTTTGTGAATGTGAAAACAGAAGGTAGTCAAGTTGTCCTGTGTAGAGCGGGGAAAGGGACAGGAGAGGAGGGGGAAGGAGGGCAGAAAGAGAAAGAAAGGAAAGAACGTGGTTTTTTTTGTTCTATTTTTAAACAGTATTTTTTTAAAAATTCACATTGAGGAAATGTTTTAAGTTTTGTTTGTTTGTTTTGAAACAGGACTTACTCTGTCGCCCAGACTGGAGTGCAGTGGTGTGATCATGACTCACTATAGCCTCAACCTCCCTGGGCTAAAGTGATCCTCCCGCCTCAGCCTCCTGAGTACCTGGGACTGTAGGCACATACTACTAAACCTAGCTATTTTTTCTACTTTTAGTAGAGATGGGGTTTGCCTTGTTGCACAGGCTGATCTGGAACTCCTGGGCTCAAGTGACCCGCCCATCTCGGCCTTCAGAAGTGCTGGGATTACAGGCATGAGCCACCGCCTCCAGCCTGTTTTAAGTATTGAGTAAAGAAAACAAACCCTACCTACCACGAAGAAAATGTTTATAAGAATGAATATGATGACTTCTATTTTTGAAAATATAGAAGACTAGTCATCTAGAGGATCATCCAGTATGAAACTAAAAATTCAGCGTAAGATAAACATATTATTTTACATTTTATGTTAATATTACACATTTTATAATATATTAAAACATACATATTTTATTTTAATTTTTTTTAGAGAAAGAATCTCGCTATGTTGTCCTGGATGCACTCTTGGGCTCAAGTAATCCTCCCACCTCTACTTCCCACAGTGCTAAGATTACAGAAGTGAGCCACCGTGCCAAGCCCTAAAATACATTATTTAAAAAATATTTTCAAATACCCGGCTGGACTGCTGGGAAAGAAAAGAAGATCCTTGCTGTAGATAATAAGAAAACACAAATGGGCCAGACATTATAGCTCATACCTGTAATCCCAAGACTTTGGGAGGCCGAGGCAGGCAGATCACTTGAGGCCAGGAGTTCTAGACCAGCCTGGCCAACATGGTGAAACCCTGTCTCTACTAAAAATGAAAAAATTAGCCAGGCGTGGTGGCGCATGCCTATAATCCTAGCTACTTGGGAAGCTGAGTTAGGAGAGTCATTTGAACCCGGGAGGCACAGGTTGCAGTGAGCTGAGATTGCACTACTGCACTCCAGTATGGGCAACAGAGTGAGACTCTGTCTCAAAAAAAAAAAAGAAGATAGAATACGAAGTGCCGGACTTACTCTGAGGGTACCTGACTGACCTTGGGTGTTGTATGCTAGAGAGAATAGAGGGAAACTTGATTCCTGTAAAGACTGAGGGGACCGGCTGGCCAACATCCACACGATACCAGAATCTCAGACAGGTTACACCATGAAAGGATTGAACTGAGACGTACCTTGCTAGGATTTGCCTGAGAAAGGCAAGATTTACCTACACTTTTAGATCAGGATGAAAACTAAAAAAAGTAGAGGGGAGAAATCCTTGGAGAATGCATGAGCCCAAGTTTCTTACCATGTGTTTCAGCCAGAATTGACACCATCTGTCTTACCTTTCTCCTCCCAGAATAAATTTGAGCCAAATATCTGGTTAAAGTGCTCCCAGCAGAACTTACTAGGGTGATGGAAGTATTCCACAACTGGGATGTAGTCATGCGTAGCTATAAATGATACTAAAACTCAGCACTATCCAAAATAGCAAACTCATGGAGTCAACCCGGGTGCCCATCAATGGTGGACTGGATGAAGAAAATGTAGTACATATACACTATGGAATACCACACAGCCATAAAAAAGAACAAACTCATGTCCTTTGCAGGCAACATAGATGCAGCTGGCAGCATAAGCAAATTAATGCAGGAGGAGAAAACCAAATACCATGTGTTCTCACTTGTAAGTGAGAGCTAAACATTGGATACTCATGGACGTAAAGATGGTGGTGATAGACACTGGGACTGCTAAAGGTCGGGAACAGCAAAGATTCAATAACTATGGGACACTATGCTCAAGAAAAGAAAACATTACTCAAACTCAAACCATATACTTAAAATAGGTGAGCTTTATGGTATATGAATTATACTTTAATAAAACTGTGAAGAAACAACAAAATGTGTCACCTACCCTCTACTTATCAGAGACTTCTGTTCATGTTTTGGCACATTTTCTCTGTACTAGTATTTCTTTTTTTCTTTTTTTTTTTAGAAAAAGAGAGAAAAGGAGAAAGAAAGAAACAGCAAAAGAAAGAAAAAAAAAGAATGAAAGAGAGAAAGAAAGAGGGAGATAAAGAGGGAAAGAAAATGGGATTCTTGTTTTATTGCCCAGGCTAGAATGCAGTCTAAAAATGAGTATTAAAAACCTCTTTTATGCCAATAATTGTGCTTAACAATGGAGACAGGAAGGAATAGGGGATGAAAATAACAAATAGGCAGCCAACCAATATTTTATTTAAACTTCTGAGATGCTATGCAATTGCTGAGGAGTGATTTACTTCCAATTATGTGGTCACTTTTAAAATAGGTATAATGTGATACTGAGAAAAATGTATGTTTTGTGGATTTGGGGAGGAGAGTTCTTCAGAAGGTGGATAATAAGAAACTTCTGTGAGCTAAAAGAATATGTTCTAACCCAATGCAAAGAAACTAAGAACCTTGAAAGAAGATTTAACGAAATGCTAACGAGAATGGACAACTTAGAGAAGAATATAAGGGAATTGATGGAGCTGGAAAACACAACACGAGAACTTCGCAAAGCATGCACAAGTTTCAACAGCCAAATTGACCAAGCAGAAGAAAGGATATCAGAGGTCGAAGATCAACTCAATGAAATAAAACGAGAAGGCAAGATGACAGAAAAAAGGGGAAAAAGGAATGAACAAAGTCTCCAAGAAATATGGGACTATGTGAAAAGACCTAATCTAAGTTTGATAGGTGTACCTGAATGTGACAAAGAGAATGAATCCAAGCTGGAAAATATTCTTCAGGATATTATCCAGGAAAACTTCCC
>PVKP010012320.1:0-58700 GCA_004027715.1 Plecturocebus donacophilus | reverse complement strand
ACAGCAGATCTCGGGAGAACTCACCCACTGGGGGGAGGTCCCACAGCAGATCTCGGGAGAACTCACCCACTGGGGGGAGGTCCCACAGCAGATCTCGGGAGAACTCACCCACTGGGGGGAGGTCCCACAGCAGATCTCGGGAGAACTCACCCACTGGGGGGAGGTCCCACAGCAGATCTCGGGAGAACTCACCCACTGGTGAGAGCAGCACAGAGACGTGAGGGAGACGCTCCCACGTCCGGATAGCTCCCGCCGGGCTCCACCAACACCGGGGATGACATCTCAACAGGAGGTTTGCGAGGGATAGCCATACTATATCAGACGCCACTTTTTAAAGTTCCGTCTCATTCCCAAAAAGTTTTTCATAATATTCTCATATCTTGATTCTGATAAAAATACAAAACATAAAACTTACCATCTTAACCACTTTCAGGGCGCAGTACAATCGTGCCACAGAGGGCATCTTAAAAAGCAGATCCCTAGTGGGTAGCAGGTATGGCTGAGACACTTTGAAGAGTCACCAAATTTCAAGCATTCCACCCAGGGTTCTCCCGCTTCTTTCTTCATTGTGCCGAGTCCTTAGTGATTAAAGACGCCACGCAATCCATGCCCTCACTAAGATTCAACATCACTCTTCCTGGGGCACCTCCAGAGGTTCTGCAGATGGCTTTGCACCCCACTTGCTCCTGCAAAACAGGGGTTCAGTGACACGCAAAAAAGCAGGTATCTGAAACTGTGGTCACCCAGCAAAATGGAGCTGACTAGATGGGTCTCTCCTGCTCTTTCTCTCTGCTCTTTCTTCTCGGCACTCTTGCCCTCTCTGGCCATTAAAGAAATAATCTAGATGAGACTGTGACACCCCATCTAACACGATGTTATTGTGGTTACTTCTTTCCCCACAGACTGCAGGAGCAGAGGACAGTTCAGAGCAGTGACACAGGAATCTCAAAAGAAACGCTCAGCTCAGTACAGCTATCCTGATGAGAAAGAAACGGAGTTAAGTCATCTAAGAAGTAGGTATGTATAGAAATATCCCATTTCTTTAGTCAACTTACTATAGATTTACTTGACAACTACGATTTATTTTTTTCCTTTTTAAGAGAGACCACAGTTAACTTATTTACATATAGGATGAATCACATGAAAAGGAGGATACACAGAATTAATTCTGTAATGTGTTTGGGTTCCATTTCACTCTGCAATATTCCAGCCAGAGCATATTTGACAATGAATTTTTCTCAGTAAAGTGCAGAAAACTACATGTATTAGATGCTAGTTTTGACTCCTTAAATTACATTATGAATTGATATTTTTCAGATTCTTTTTGAAGATATGAAACATATTGGTTGTGGAAAAGGTAATAGTATTTATTAAGTTAATTCATGTTAAGTTGATTTGAATCAATCAAATGTCAAACGTTAATCTTATTCCTTTGAAATCCCTTAGGACTTCTTTTGTGAAGCTTGTATACTAGCTTGGTACAAAGTGTTGCTTTAGAAAGTTTCTCCCACCATTGACTTGGAAGCTTCTGAAAGCGGAAACACTGCCTTGTGCATAGATATGTCCGGTAGCTCCTTTTCACTGAATAATGAGTCTGTACATATTTGTGAAACTAAGCTACCAAAATAAACATTGCAATTCACAGCTCCATAGGAGATGCAGGTTTTTTCAGGGAAGCATGTGTCCTATTTCTGTCATCCATAGCTGCCTCCTAAGTACCATAATTCAAATTTGAAGTCCATTTTTGGCATCCATTTCTTCAATTACAGCTGTAAACTTGCAATATATGGTCCCTGTACTCTAAGATTTGAAACTGAGAAGAGGGAATAGTGTTGTTGGCTAGGAAGGGTGAAGGCTTTAGAGTCAGGCACGTGGATTCAAATCCTGTTTCTACTGCTTCATAAGTATGCATGTTACATAAAATTTCCAAATCTCCATTTCCTCAGCTGTAAAATGGGCATGTAATACCTACTTCACAGGATTATTGTTTTAACTTGAGGATACATAAGTAAAGCACTGAATACTAATATAGAAGCTAGCATTTTACGGCATTCTGTAACACACATTTGGTAATGACTCAGATTGTCGTAGTGTTCACTGCATGCCAAACACTCTTTTAAGCATCAAACGAGTATTATGAAAGTGCTGATATGAATACTGATGTGAAATCCAATCATGGAGTGAGTCATGCAGAACAAGGGGTGATTAATTCTGACTGGGGTACTTCAACTGGATAGACAAAGGAGGGATTTTGAAGCATAGACTAAGGTTTTGAAAGCATTTAGGGGAGTCCCAGTCTGAAAGAATAATATGAGCAAAGGGAAGTGAAGTGTGTTTGAAAAATGATAAGGCTCATGTCTAAATGAGTTGGTCCCAAATATTTGGGAAGCTGAGGTGGGAGGATTGCCTGAGGCCAGGAGTTTGAGACCAGCCTGGGTCACACAGTGAGACTCCATTTTTTTAAATTAAAAAATTAGCTGGGCATGGTAGCGTATACCAGTAGTCCCTGCTATAGAGAGGCTGAGGTGGGAAAATGCCTTGAGGTCAGAAGTTCGAAGCTGCCATGAATTATGATCATGGCACTATACATCCTGAGTATAGAAACTCTGTCTATACTTATAAAAAACAAACAAAAACCCCGAACTGGTTGAATGTCTGAATGAATGAATGAGTTGGTGTGTTCAATAACTAGGAATGAAGGACATTCTTCCAAAATGTTCTAAAAGAAAGTCAAAGCAAAGAGTGAAAAGCTGTAAATACCAGGGTTAGGAGATGAAATATATTTTATGTGTTCCAGGAGCTACTCTCTGCAAGGTAATTAGAACACTGATCAGGAGTTGGAGTCTTAGTGAGAACCATTTTTAAATAATTTGAGTGTTGGGAAACATTCACTTGGCTCTTTTATTCAGCCTTTCATTTGTTTTTCCATTGATTTAGGTGAAGCATTTTACCAGTGTGTCATGAAAAGTGGCTACCAGACTCACATGTTGGAGGGCAGTTTCCTTTGTTTTATAAGACAATGATGGGGATCGGGCCATCTAGTGGTGTCCACAAGCACAGGCCTGTGTAACAACACCCATTACTACCTTCTGTCCTTTCTACAGCTACACTCAGGTCCCTCCGTAAAGACTCATTTTGCTTGTTTCTGAGATAAAATTAACATGTTATCTAAACACTTAATACTCTGGGTGGCCCCACTGAAGCCCTGCCCAAATGTTGCCTCAGCTAAAGACTGGTTAATTTCACTTTTAGCCACCTGCCAATCTTTTCACACTTGTACTCAAACACACACCTTGCAATTAGCAGTTCAGTTTGTCATTAATCTGACAATGAAAAGATAAAAAGAGCTTTGATTTGTTTTGTTTTATAACAACACATGCTTTAATAATCCTTTATATATTGTTTCTGTTGTGCTTAAATGTACCATAGTTGTTTAGATCAGAGGAGGTTAAATTCCCTCAACCCACACGCACAAATAACTGGTGTTGTAATTTCACTTTTTGTTTTCTGTGTGCCTATTTTTCTTGTCCTTATCCTCTTCTGTCCTTTCTTTTTTCTGTCTTGGTCACAAATTTAAACCTTCCTTTCAATACCTTATTCAAGAGTCTTTTCTTATAAGCAATATGTTGAGTTTTATGTTTTCAGCAAGAATCTGAAGTATAGCAACATTCACAGTGTTTTGGGTTTTTGTCTTTTATATTTTGCAACAACCTTCCTACCTGGGCTCCTTACCTCTCTTCTCTCCTCCCAAATTGTCTAAAATATAAATCTGATCATTCTTTAAATGACCCACCACTCTCTATGGGTGGAAAATAGGCTGTGTACTGATTAAGAGCAAGGCTCTTTTTCTTTTTTTGAATCCTAATCTGCATCCCAGCTGTGCAGTTTAGCAGCTGTATGTATCGTGGACCTGTTCACAATTTTCTAAGCTGCGGTATTCTCACCAGAAACACAGGCTAGCTAAAGTGTCTCACAGAACTATTGGACAGTTAAATGACACAAAGTGCATGGTAGCACTTCGACTCCTGCCTGGCACAGAGCAGGCACTAACGTGGGCCTCACATGGAATTTTCTTTATACGGCTTCCCAGATTCATTCCTGCTCTGCTTCCAGACAGAAGGCATTGCCTTCTTATTTATTTATACATTCATGTTTGTTTGAAACTATAGGGGATTTTAGTCTTCATATTGCCTGCATTTCAGAGCTTTCTAAATGATTTTTTCAATCAGAAATCAACAATGCAAAGTAAGTTTTGAGATAAAAAAGATGAGTTTTCCTGATGAATTTAAGTGATATTTTTTCTTCTGCACTTATGCTTTAAAGACATTTTCTAAAATAACATGCTGCCTTTACTATGGAAAAAACCTATTTGTAAATGAAATGATAAACTAAAAATATAAAGAATTACATTAAAGTTTATTCTTATGAATCTAGGTGATCCCTCTCCATTTTTTAATTGAGTACTGATGACTTTTCTCATATGCTTTACTCCATTTTGCAAATCTTCTTAAATAACATATAATGTTTTTAGGGGTAAAAATCTATTTTTGATATATTTTATTTTACTTCATTAATTTATTTTTTATTGGGATAAGAACACTTAACATGAGATCATACCTCTTAACACATTTGTAAGTGTACAATACAATATTGCTCATCCATCCATTGATGGACACTTAGATTGTTTCTATATCATAGCAATTATGAATAATGCTGCAGGTAACACGGGAGTGCGGACATCTCTTTGATATCGTCATTTCAATTACTTTGGCTATATACCCAGAAGTGGGATTGCTAGATCAAATGGTAGTTCCATGTTGTTTTTTGAAGAGTCTCCATCCTGTTTTCCACAGTGACTACGCCATTCCACACTTCCACCAACATTGTATAGTCCTCACTAACATTTGCTATCTTTTGTTTTTTGGTAATAGTCATCCTAACAGGTGTGAGGTGCTATGTCATTGCAGTTCGAGAAGACATTATGCTAAGTGAAATTACCCAGTCACAAAAGAAAAATAGCACACGATTCTATTTATATGAGGTATCTAAAATATTTGGACTCAAAGAGGCAGAGAATAGAATGGTGGTTGCCAGGGGCTAGGAGGAGGAAGAAATGGAGAATTGTTGCTCAATGAGTAAAGAGTTTTACTTATGCAAGACAAGTAAGTTCCAGAGATTCACTGTACAACCTGGTACCCATAGTTGATATATGGTACTGTACACTTTCAAATATGTTGAGAAGATAGATCTCATATTGTTATCATAAAAACAAACAGAAACCAAAACAAATCACATGCACACATGAAAAAACATAAGGAAATTTTTGGAGGTGGTGAATGTATGTATATTTATTACTTTGTAGTGTCACAGGTGTATATGCACATGTCCAAACTCATCAAAATGTATACATTAAATATATGTGTTTTTGTGTGTATCAGTTGTACATCAGTAAAGCTTAAAATGTAGTATTTCTGCTTATAAGTACAAGGTTGTACCTCTTATTTGTCTTCCTAATGCAGATGTTAGACGTCTTGTTTGTTTGCCAACAGTTCTGTTCTGAAAGAATGTGAGGCGCCTAATGGCAGCACCTCCACATCCTGCACCCATCTGCCTGAGCATAATGCCTGATGCGTGGCCCATACCCACACATACGTGTTCAGTTGTTCATATTGTGCTACTCCACAATATCTGGGCTCACCATCAGCCGCTTCTCTATGTGCCCACATGTGGTCATGTGGTCTTTTTACTCAGTTATATCTTCATACACTCATTCAGGCTTCTTCAGGATTAAATACGTTGGATTAGACACTGAAGATGTACAGGAGAGAGCACTATGAAAATAAAAGGGTCCAATCATTCGCATTAATAGTATCCCTAACAACACTTGTACATTTAAACCATTTTATCACAGTACTGTATAGTAACTAGCATGCCGTCAATATTGATTCATGGTGTTCACAGTGTCTCAGAGGACACTGAGTTATCCAGTAACTAAGTCGCTGCTGTTGGCAACTTTTGTTATTGTTCGATATTTTCCTTTTTTAAGTTCCCCGATTACTGTAAGCTCTGTAACATGTCTCTGATTTATATACTGTTTCTGGTAAGCCATTTTCTTAGTAAACAATGGGAGACATATTTCAAATAGAATAAAGCAGAACGATTTTGAAAATTATAATAGTTTCTTCATAAGGAACAACTTTTTTTTTTTTTTACTTTAGTTGCATACTATATCTGGCATTTCTCGCCATGCTATCCCTCCCCTCCCTCCACACCCTCCCCACCCTCTGCTGTCTCTCCCTACCCCCTCCAACTGCCCTCAGTGTGTGATGCTCCTCTTCCTGAGTCCACGTGTTCTCATTGTTCAACACCAACATTTTACGTTTGGAAATAAACCCTGAGAACATGAAACACAGATAACATGCCTAATAAACCAAATCTATCTAAAAGTATTTTAACAATACATCATAGTTGTAGATAGAACTTTCATTTCTATTTCCCAAACTAGTTATTGGCTTCTGTTTTTTGAAAACTGCAGCAAACTCTAAGAAACATATCTTAACTCAACCCAAGATTTCCTTATATCCTTTCATCATCAATAAGACCAAGCTATTTTGCATCAGGTTTAAGGTTAGATTTTCCTCACTCAGAATATCCTTATCTTACTTTAGTTCTTGCCATGAATTTATAGTAGAGAAAATAACTTTCCTACCTGGCTGCTGCATAACACGTTGTATTAAATTTGTCACTGCTCTTTCACTGTTTAAAGTGCAATGAGGAATTCATTAGCAAAAGACATACTTTAAGATCTAAATAACATATCAAATGTATATGTAATATAGCATGACATTCCCTTTATGTCGTAAGAAATACTTTCTTATCATTTTAGATCAATTATGTGAAGTAGATTTGACACTCTGGATTATGATTTCATGTGCCATTTAATTTTCATTTCGAATCCCACTCATACCGTTTTCCTCTCAGGATCACACAGAACACCAATCACAATGCCTTGTTCAGGCCAAATGACCAAAGAAGATTTGATGATATTTTAAAATTCTCACACAACTTTTACTTTTCAGCATTTTATTTGCTTCTCATTATAAACAGGCAACAAGATAAAATGTATGTGGGTGAAGATACTAGAAGTGTGGCAGTTCTGGCAGAAACAAAGTTCTCCCAGGATTTCAGCAAGTTTGCAGCGGAAATTCAGGAAACCATCACAGCTCTCAGAGAGCAGGTTTGTTTTCTCCTTGATAACATGTCCTTATTGTATGCCTTGGAATAACTAGACATATCTGTCCAGTAACTCTCCACAATTACAGCACAGTATCAGAATAAGAGGAGCCTATACAGGGAGTTGTAGTGCCTTTTTTTTCTCCTGTTTTTACTTTTGTCTTTTTAAAGACACAGTCTTGTTCTGCTGTCCCGGCTGGAGTGCAGTGGCACAATCCCGGCTCACTTGTAGCCTCTGTCTCTTGGGTTCACTGATTCTCGTGCCTCAGCGTCCTGAGTAGCTGGGATTACAGACACCAGTCACTACACTCAGCTAATTTTTTTTTATTTTTAGTAGAAACAGGGTTTGGCCATGTTGGCCAGGCTGGTCTTGAACTCCTGGCCTCAAGTGATTCCCCCAGCTTGACCTACCAGAGTTCTGGGATTATGGGTGTGAGCCACTGCATCGGCAGGGAGTAGTACTGTAATAAGAATTGAATTAGGAAAGGAGGCATTGGGGAAACTCACACTTCAAATGGGCAGAGAGTCTTATCCTCTCTACCTAATGCTCAGAGCTCCGAGGGGCATGAATTTGGTCGGCAGCAGCTCTGTTCAGTGCCCCCGAGTGCCTCATCCGCAATTTTCTGAATAACTGTGAGCTCGATGCCTGCTTCATCTCCACAGATGGAGATCATTTTTAACAGCACGACATATACGTTTCATATCAATTTTTCTTGGAGTAGAGTCAAAGAAGCTCCTCAGGAATTACTGTCTTCTCTTTCTGACAAAGTTATAGAAAACAACATTCCCACGCCCTGCTATACTTTTGCTCATCTTGTCAGTTGTGGTGGCTCATGCCTTATTTCATTTCTTCAAAAACTTGGGGATGAATCAACAAGAAGGAAGAAGAGTTGTATTAGAAATAGCAAATGTGGATGATTTTATTAAAAATTATGTCTGATTTCTTTCAAGGCATGGTGCCAAGCTACCTGCTTCTTGGACAGTAATGTCACTGTGAGGTCTGTGCTTTTCTTCACAGCATCAAAGCCTTGAAAGCACAAAGCACTGTAGGAGGATGGACTGAGCCCGGGGTCTGCCATCTGGAAGTTCTGCCCTCACTATTGGTCTGGCCCAGTCAATGTATTTAGTCATTCAGAACAAGTATCCTCATCTGACCTTCCAGGCTATTGTGAGGATCCAAAGAGATTCTAGAACAGAAGCACTTAGCGAACTATAAGCCCCTTAAATTACGATTGCTTCTTTTGGATGTAGGCACATCTAGTCCCAAGTGGAGGGGTGTGATTACCTGCTGCATATACTGCCCTGAGAGGCTCACTTTGAGAGGCTAAGCTGCCTGCAGCTACAGTCCATATCAGTGCCTTCTCTTGACCAGAAATACCCACCATTGAAATCACTTGTCCAGTCTGAATTTGAACAGCAATCTGAAAGATGTGAGGCACTGCTTCTAAGAAGGTTACCTTTAAAATAGATAGCATGCAATGGCTGGGGTGACTGAGAACTCTGGACATGACAGAGTCTGGAAAACCTGTTTCATCCCAATGAGTTAATGTGTGTCAGAGAAGAGAAGTTGTAACAATGAAGAAGAGTCTTCAGCACTGGGCTAGAGAAGGTGTGCCCAAACAATTTCAACATTAACTCATATATCACTCAACAAACTATTTTTCATTAATGTAATTTATGGATTTACAGCCACAGGTAGAATCCACAAGCAACATTTCAGTTCAATTTCAACTTGATTACATGTCATTGGTGATTGTGTATTTGATATGTGCTGTAGTGATTAAAAACATCCCAGACACCCCAAGACTGCAGTCATTGTCCCTTCTAGGTGTTTAATAGCATTCTTAGTACTTATCTCTAAATGTATCAAGATGGAGTGTTTTTGCCTATTTAATTGTCTGTCTCTTTCATTCTATTGTTAATTTCTTAATAGTTGAGACTATTTCACAGGAGTATCTTCAGAGCCTGATGCATAGTCCATGTTTAAAAATACCCAGTTTCTTTGTGTTGGAGAATGAAAAGTTAGCTCTAGATCTATCCATTATCTAAGGTGTTGACAGGCTGGGCAAGGTTGCAAGAGAGGACTAGAAGGTCGTGTGACCTCTCATAGAGGTCAGAGACTTACTCAAGCTATGAGCAGGCTGCAGAGGTGGAAAGAAGTTGCAGCAGTGTCCAGTGCCTCGTGCACACCGACTGACGTGTAGCAAGTGCCTGACTGATAGGATTTAAATAATAAATAAACATGACATAATGCCAGCAGTAAGGAATATTGACTGAAGCCGGAAATCAACCCAGATCATCTAAAGAGGATTGAGAAAAATAAAGAACCCAGGATAGATAGCAATGATAAACTGCAGATTTCCTGGGTGACTGTGAGGTGCAGCTATACTAGTGTAGGGAGGACCCAAAGGTAGGTGGGGATGATGAAGGCAGACTTTGTGAGGCAAAGGGCCTTTTGGGATGTGGCAAACCCTGAGGATTTGTGAAATTAGCACTTACTACTGACCTGTCACTTACTATATTGAGACATAAATTTTGATGGCACACATTGAAAGGTAGGTTGTGACAGTGACCCTGTTAGCTAGAGGACATTTCTGATTGTGCAGTGTATGCCACTTTGTGGTTTTTTTCTACTACTCACCAGTGTGAATGCAGTAAGTCCTGTGAAAAGCCTGCATTTTAAAAAAACCCTGTGTTTTATGAAAAATAAGCATAGAGATAAAGGGCATGCATATTTCTGGAAATGAAATTAGCCAAGAAATAGTTGAAACAGAATCTAGAATGTTTAAGAGAGTCTGTATCCCATAATGGGCTTCATCATGGGAGATTACTAATGTTCTTGAGACTCATCCCTTAGATATGGGGGGATTCCAAACTTCAGCCAAAGATTTCTAACGTTTCCTTCCTAACTCTAGGTGACATTACATTTATGGACTGCGACATAGGGTCAGTCTTGACATTTCACGCTGTTGAAGTTTTATCTTTGTCAAGGGACTTGGGACTGTCTAGGAATGATACGTTTTGGTCTTGATTTATGAACCGTGATGGCATCAAACTAACAAAAGCGGTGTGCAACTTTCCATGACATGTTACAGCTCCCGTGTAAGTAGTGGGGTCCAGTAAGTTGTATGTGCCCATTTCATTTGATTCTGATTATTGTGGGAATAACTAGAGCCATAGTTTTACTCTGAACACTTCACTGTTTAAATTTGAGATTATATCTAGTTTATCTGACTGTGGAGGGGTCATGGATGTGTGTGTGTGTGTGTGTGTGTGTGTGTGTGTGTGTGTAGCACATATGATGAACAGTGAGATGAGATATAAGAATTTACACTTAATTGTAATCAAAATGTTAGTGAGGTCTTCACAGATACCACGAAACTGTTTGTATGCATGTACTCGAGATACTACAAATTGGTTAGGTTTCAATAAAAGAAGTCAGAGATTCTCACAACTGTTGGAGCAGCGAGAACAAAGGTCACAGAAACAGCTACTGGACGCTGCTGGATTCACAGGAGCTCACCAGGAAGCCGCAGGACATCTCAGCCATTTGTGCAGGATCCCCAAGCCCAGCCCTTCTTTATGCATCTGCAGACAACTGCACTTTGGGATAGTAAGGGCATCTCCTTCCAAATCTGTTATCAGTGCCTCTCGTTGATAAGTCAAACCCAAAACCACAAAGGGAAAGAGATCCAGGAAGGATTTTCTGTTTCTGAGACTGGTGGAAAAGGGTATGGATGATGAAAAGTCGACAGTAGACTAACTAGAGACCATAGTTAAGGAAGGTTATTTAGTTCACTGTGACTTGGTGATTAGTTGGCTATTGGAAAGATGCTACATGAGGCCAGAAGAATACTTGGTGGTCACAAAGACATAATTCTGTTCTGGATGCCAGTTACATAAAACAAATAAACAAACGAACATAAACAGAGATATGGAGATCACTGTGCTGGTCACTGTAATTTGTTAATCTAAAATTAATCATTAGGTCTGAGAAAAAAAGGCATAAATTAGAACTGTTCCAGAAAATCTAGCATCTTCACTTTATTAAACAAGTAAAGGTAGATAGTTGAAAGGAAAGAATAAAAGATACCTCAGAGGCTTTTTTAAAATTAGGAGACAGGTAATGTTATTACTAAATAACAGTTATAGAAAGTGAAACAGTTAAGGCTAAAGAGGTTATAACATACTTAAGGAACAGAGTGATGTTCCGTGTCTGGAGATCAGCTAATCGAGATTGTCAAAAAAATGTACAAGGTGACTAGTGAGGGAGAAAGCATTTAGATGAGAAGACCTGATAAGCTCGTATTAGATTTTCTTCTGGAGTCTAAGTATATGAGGAAGCTGTCCGGGGAATTTAGGAATGGGAATGTTGCATTGTATTTGGATTTAAATAATTTAATCTGGTTGCTGTGTGAGAATTGAATAAAGAGAGACAAAAGTGGCTACCGTGGTCTGCAGCATGCAGAAGTAAGAGGATGGTAGCTTAGGCTATGGTGATGATATTAAGAAGGAAAAGAGGACACTTTTTATAGAGATAATTGTGAAGTAGAATAGTCATAACTTGGTTATTGAGTGTGTTATTGCAACTCCCCTTGATGTGGAACAGCTCCTGCCAACAGTGAGGCTCTTATGTGGAAACTCATGAGAGTACTCCTTTGCTGTGGACAAAGGGAGACACAGTACTCACACAGGTGGGAAGTCCTGTGGTGAGATTTGGGTAGGATGGCTCTCTGGGAGAAAGACTGGGATAGACAGAGAGAATAGACAATAGATGAACAAAAAACCCAAACATACAAAAATATAGGAGATGTAGCTCACATACTGTTTAGAGGGGAATTTATAGCTGCAAATGCCTATGTTAAAAAAGAAAAAAAAATCTCAAATCAACAGTCTAATCCTCCATCTTAAGAAATATAAGAAAAGCAAACTAAACCAAAAGTGAACAGAAGCAAGTCAATAATAAAAATTAGAGTATACAGGAACGAATTGAGTAGAGAACAGAAACAATGGATAAAATAAGCAGAACATTTTGTAAAGTCACACTATAAAGCTTCTCCTTTATAGAATGACTTTTATAAAATTTATAGAAGTTTCACCAATATTTGAGAGAGGCAGCCACTGCAGAAAATTCTGATGAGACAACCAGAGGACACGTGCCTTTGTGGGGTCATTGTGAGACTTTCAGGACGCTGTGGGGTTTGAGAGACACAGGCAGGAAATGAGGCTTGGACGTAGCTGACACCAAATCAAACATCAACAGAGTTCAAGTTTTTCATTTCCCCATGCCCTTCATGTTGTTTGTAAGAGAGGAAAGTGGTAAGAAAAGGGATGTGTACAAAGTAGGTGCTCAGAACACAATGGAATTAAATGTAACAGAAAGAAATTCAGAAAATTTAAAAAATATGTAGACATTATGCATAGTCTTAACATATGGATCAAATAAGTCACAAAGGGAATTATAACGTACTTTGCGATGAACAAAAATGAAACCAAACATACAAAAACATACAAGATGTAGCTAACATAGTGTTTAGAGGGGGAATTTATCACTGCGAATGCTTATGTTAACAATGACATAAAAAAATCTCTAATCAATAACCTACTCTTACACCTTAAGAAATGTGAGAAGAGCAAACTAAACCAAAAGCAAACAGAAGGAAGCAAATAATAAAGATTAGAGGATACAGGAATGAGTGAAGTAGAGAACAGACACAATAGATAAAATCAGCCTGACCAAAAGTTGGCTCAACAAAGTTGACAGAATGTTAGCTAGATTGACCCCCCCAAAAGAAGTCTAAAATTACTAAAATTAGGAATGAAGGAGGGAATAACACTACTACATAATGGAAATAAAGAGTTTAAGGGGTGATATGGTTTGGCCATGTCCCCACCTGTAGGGAATCCATGAGCCCCACATGTTGGGTGCCAGAGTGTAGGGAACCTGCCCTACATCACCCATGGATACTCCGTGTTTGGTGGTGACAAAGGAATGAGAAAAAGACAGATTAAGAGAGATAGTGGAACCAGGGGGCCATCACTTACTACTTTGGAGGAGACAGTGAAGGCCCTGAGCTCTGATCATCCACACTATTGATTACAATCACTTTGATGTATACGTAGGGGTGGAGTGATGGTGGAGTGAATCAGTGAGCCAGAACTGATGTGTCATCCTAAGGACTGATAAGAGTGGTGGTTTGGGAGTTTCACAAAACAAAAACATGTGGTTATCTTTAGTTGATTGTCTATGTGCAGTTGGTGGAACTCGGGCCTTGCAAGGAGCCTACAGTTCTGCCTACGTGATAGTGCTAAGAAGGGGTTTTACGTCCTTGAGCACAACGTTTATGGTAACAGAGCCTAGGTCATCCTGCACCAGAATATGAGGCATGGAGAGGCCTTCCTCCTCAGAGGCCTCCTGTGGCTTTCCGCAGTTTGTTATTCTTTATGTGTTACTCATAACCAATTTACGTAGGCATGCTGTAAGTCCTTTCTCTTTTGCTGCTTTTCCCAACACCCACCCAAATCTCGACTTGAATTGTATCTCTGAGAATTCCCATGTATTATGGGAGGGACCAAGGGGGAGGTAATTAAGTTATGGTGGCCATTCTTCCCGTGCTATTCTTGTGAGAGTAAATAAGTCTCATAAGATCTGATAGGTTTATCAGGGCTTTCCACTTTTGCTTCTTCCTCATTTTCTCTTGCTGTTGCCATGTAAGAAGTGCCTTTCACTTCCCATCATGACTCTGAGTCCTCCCTAGCTATGCGAAACTGCAAGTCCACATAGAGGTGACTTGGGTGCAGTTAAAGACGTTCAGTTTTGCCAGGCACAGTGACTTATGCCTATAATCCCAGCAATTTGGGAGGCTGAGATGGGTGGATCATTTGAGGTTGGAGTTTGAGACCAACCTGGCCAACATAGTAGAACTCCGTCTCTACTAACAATACAAAAATTAGCTGGGTGTGGTGGTGTGGGCCTGTAATCCCAGCTACTCAAGTAGCTGAGGAACAAGAATCTTTTAAACCTGGGAGGCAGAGGTTGCAGTGAGCTGAGATCATGCCACTGCACTCCAACCTGGGCAACAGAGTGATAATCCATCTCAAAAAAAAGGCTGGGCAAGGTGGCTCATGCCTGTTATCCCAGCACTTTGGGAGGCCGAGGCGGGTGGCTCATGAGGTCAGGAAATTGAGACCATCCTGGCTAACATGGTGAAACCATGTCTCTAGTAAAAAAAAAAAAATACAAAAAATTAGCTGGGCATGGTGGCACATGCCTGTAATTGCAGCTACTTGGGAGGCTGAGGTAGGAGAATTGTTTGAACCTGGGAGGCGCAGGTTGCAGTGAGCTGAGATTGTGCACTGCACTCCAGCATGGGTGACAGAACAAGACTCCATCTCAAAACAAACCAACAACAACAACAAAAAGACATTTAGTTTTATAAGAGAAGTGAAGCTGCAGAGCATAAAAGTTTGGACAATTTGCAACCTGACTATGGGATAGAAGACTATGTGATAGAAAAGAAAAACCCATTTTCTGGGGAGAAATTCAAGCCAGCTGCAGAAAGTTGTAGCAAGGAATCTAATGTTAGCCCCCAGTACCATGGGGAAAATGTCTCCAGGCCATGCCAGAGACCTGCATGGCAGCCCTTTCCATCACCTGGCTGGGAGCCCAGAAGGAAAAAGTGGTTTCATGGGCTGGGCCCAGGGTCTCCGTGCTGTGTGCAGCCTAGGGACCTGGTGCTCTGTGTCCCAGCCACTCCAGCCATGGCTATAAGGGGCCAACGTACAGCTCAGGCTGTGGCTTCAGAAGGTGGAAGCCCTAAGCCTTGGCAGCTTCTACGTGGTCTTGAGCCTCCGGAGGCACAGAAGTCAAGAACCAAAGTTTAAGAACCTCCGCCTAGATTTCAGATGTATGGAAACATCTGGATGCCCAGGCGAAAGTTTGCTTCAGGGGCGAGGCCCTTATAGAGGAACTCAGCTAGGGCAGTATGGAAGGAAATGTGGTATCAGAGCCCCCAGGCAGAATCTATACTGGGCCACTGCTTCGTGGAGCTTTGAAAAGAGGGCCACCATCCTCCAGACCCCAAAATGGGAGATCCATGGAGAGCTTGCACTGTGTGCCTGAAAAAGCTGCAGACACTGTATGTCAGCCTGTGAAAGCAGCTGGGAGGGAGGTTGTACCCTGCAAAGGCACAGGGACAGAGCTGCCCAGGGCTTTGGGAACCCACCTCTTGCATCAGCATAACCTTGATATGAGACCTAGAGTCAAAGGACATCATGTTGGTGCTTTAAAATTTGACTGCCTCACTGGATTTCTGACTTGTAATGGTCCTTTGTTTTGGCCAATTTCTCCCATTTGGAATGGCTGTGTTTACCCAATACCTGTACCCTCATTGTATCTAGGAAGTAACTAGATTGCTTTTGATTTTCCAAACTCTTAGGCAGAAGATACTCGCCTTATCTCAGATGAGACTTTGGAATATGGACTTTTGGGTTAATCCTGAAATGAGTTAAGACTTTGGGGGACTGTTGGGAAGGCATGATTGGTTTTGAAATGTGAGGACATAAGATTTGGAGGGGCCATGGGCAGAATGATATGGTTTGGATGTGTCCCCACCAAAATCTCCAGTTGAATTATACCTCTCAGAATTCCCACATATTGTGGCAGGGACCCAGGAAGTAATTGAATCATGGGGGCCGGTCTTTCCCATGCTATTCTAGTGATAGTGAATAAGTCTCACAAGATTTGATGGGTTTGTTAGGGGTTTCCACTTTTGCTTCTTCTTCATTTTCTCTTGCCACCACCATGTAAGAAATGCCTTTCACCTCTCACCATGATTTTGAGGGCTCCCTAGCCATTTAGAACTGTAAGTCCAATTAAACCTCTTTCTTCCCAGTCTCGGGTGTGTTTTTATCAGCAGCACGAAAATGGACTAATACAAGGGACACCATAAACTACTGTATTCAAGCAAACTAGATAACTTCCATGAAATGGATATATTCTTACAGAGACACAAACTACTAAAACTGATTCATGAAGAAAAAGAAAACAATAATAGACCTACAAAAAAAGGTTGAATTAGTAATTTTAAAAAAATTATAAAGGAAAGCTCAGACCCAAATGGCTTCATTGATGAATTCTACCAAACATTTAAAGAATTACCATCTGTTTTTTACAAAATCTTCCAAAAAACACAGGAGGAGGAAACACTTTCCAACTCATTTTATAAGGCCAGTGTTAACACAGATATCAAAACTGGACACAAATATCATATGGAAACTACACACAAATACCTATTTTGAATATAGAAGCAAAACTCCTCAGTAAAATACTAACAAGCTGAATCCAATAACATATGTAAAGGGTTCTATACTATGGCCAAGTGGAATTTATCCCAGGAATGCAAGGTCAGTTTAAAATCTGAAAATCAATTAATGTAATATAATATATCAAGGTAGTAAAAAGTAAAACACACGATTATCCGAATTATTCAGAAAAAAAGCTTTGGGAAAAATGCAATACCTTTTCATTATAGAAACAAACTAGAAATAGATGATAACTTTCTCATCTTGATACAGGACATCAGAAAAATGCAGAGCTAGAATCATATTTAATGATGAAACTCTGAATGCTTTCCCCCTGCGATCAGGATCCAGACAAAGATGTCTGTTCTTACTATTCCTATTTAACATTGCACTGTAGGTTTTATCCATGGCAATTGGGCAAGAAGATTAAATAAAAGACAACAAAATTAGAAAAGAAGTAAAATTATCTCTAGTTGTAGTTGACATGGTCTTTTATACAGAAAACTCCTAAGAAATCCATTAATTAACAGTTTATTTAAATATTCTAATAGTTTATTAGAAGTAATAAACATGTCTCAATGTTATAGGATATAGATAAATATACATAAATTAATAATACTGCTGTGTGCTTGATATAAACAATTTAAAAGTGAAATTAATGAAAACGTTTCATTTACAATTCATATGTTGAAGCCCTAACTCTGAGTACCACAGAATGTAACTATATTTGGATATAGGGCCTTTAAAAAGGTAACTACGTTAAAACAAAGTTGTTAGTTGTGCTGTAATCCAATATTACTGATGTTCTTACAAAAAGAGGAAATTTGGATACAGGCAAGACACCAGGGATGTGCCTATACAGAAGAAAGTCCATATTAGGACACAGCAAGAAGTCAGTCATCTGTAAGACTGGGAGAGAGGCTTCAGAAGAAACTAACCCTCCCAGCACCTTGATCTTGGACTTTCAGCCTCCAAAACTGTGAAAAAAATGAATAAATTTATGTTGTTTAAGTCATCCAGTTTATGGTATTTGTTATGGCAGCTTTGGCAAAGCCAATATAGATTTTGGTACTAAAAGAGGAGTGGTGTTGTAACAATACACCTAAAAATGTAGACGTGACTTTGGAACTGGGTAATGGGTAGAGGCTAGAAGAGTATTGAGGTGCAAGTTAGAAAAATCCTAGATTGCCTTGGAGAGATTATGGGTAGGAATATGGAGATTCCTATTATGGGTAGGAAATTCTGGTGAGGTCTCAGATGGAAATTTGGAATGTCATTGGACACTGGAGGAAAAGTGATCCTTGTTATAAAATTGCAAAGAACTGGGCTGAATTGTGTTCTAGTGTTGTACAGAAGGTAGAACTTGTGAATGACCACCTTGGATATTTAGCAGAGGTTTCTAATCAGAATATTTAAAATGCAGCCTGATGTCATTTAGTGGCATATAGTAAAATGTGAAGTTGAAGAAGAAATTGTTAAGCAAAAAGAATACAGAAGTTGATTTGGAAAATTCTGAGCCTAGGCATATTGGAAAAAATGAGAAAGAGTGTTCTGGAGGGAACACCAAAGGTGTAGTTGGAAAATTATTTCATAAGGAGATTATGAAAGCAACTCATGAATATAATCACCATTTTAACAGAAGCCAGGAATAATGATGGCATTATTATATCAGCAGATATTACCAACTTGCACCAAAGGACAGAGGTAAGACAAAATGGAGGAAGATTGGATTTGGGGGATTCTACAAGATGGGTCAATAGAGTGATGCAACTGCGAATGTGTATTATCCTTCAAGAAAAAGAAAATGATTGTGAAGGTGATTCAAAGATCAGCAAGGTTGTCACCATCATGGTAGGCCCGTAAGGTACCACCCTGGAGGGAGAACCTGTCTCCTCTTTGGTATTGGAGTATGGGGCTACCTCCTAAATTTCACCAGGCCAGGCTGCTGATGCTCAGGACCATGAGGCTAGGACTGCCACTTGGGGTCATTGGAGTGGGGTCACCATAAATGGCAAAGGAAGCGAAACTGCCACCCTAGTGGACCCAAAATTCAGGGACATAGCCTCAGTGAGCCTGCAGTTCAGAACACAGAATTAAAGGCAATTATCCTCAAGCATTACAACCTAATAGCATTTGTCCTGCTAATTTTGAACTTGCTTAGAACCCATGATTCCTTTATTATTTCCCATTTATCATTTTTGATATGGGAATATTTATCCATTGTATTTCGTTTTGGGTTTTCTTTAATTTTTAAAAAGTTTTTAAAAACATTTATTTTCCGTTAGTTATTAGGGTACAGGTGATATTTGGTTACATGAGTAAGTTCTTTAGTGAAGTATAGTGAGAACCTGGCACACCCATCACCCAAGCAGTATACACTGAACCGTGTTTGTTGTCTTTGATCCCTTGCCCCCTCCCACTCTATCCCTCATGTCCCCAAAGTCCACTGTATCATTCCTATTCCTTTGCATCCTCATAGCTTAGCTCTCACATAACAGTGAGAACATATGATGTTTAACTTTCTATTCCTGAGTTAGAATAATAGTCTCTAATCTCATCCAGGTCAATGCAAATGTTGTTAATTCATTCCTTTTTATGGTTGAGTAGTATCCCATTGTATGTATATATCACAGCATATTTATCAACTCGCTGATTGATGAGCATTTGGGTTGGTTCCACGATTTTGCTATTGTGAATTGTGCTTCTATAAACGTGTGTGCAAGTGTATTTTTTGAATAATGACTTTTTTCCTCTGGGTAGATACCATGTTGTGGGATTACTGGATCAATGGTAGTTCTACTTTTAGTTCTTTAAGGAATCTCGGCTGGGCACAGTGGCTCACACCTGTAATCTCAGCTCTTTGGGAGGCTGAGGCAGCCAAATCACAAGATCAGGAGTTTGAGACCAGCCTGGCCAACATGGTGAAATCCTGTCTCTACTAAAGATACAAAAAATTAGCTGGGCGTGGTGGTGTACACCTGTAATCCCAGTTACTTGGGAGGCTAAGGCAGGAGAATTGGTTGAACCCGGGAGGCAGAGGTTGCAGTGAGCTAAGATCACGCCATTGCACTCCAGTCTGGGTGACAGAGCGAGACTCCGTCTCAAAAAGCAAACAAAATAAAAACAAAAAACTAAACAAAAACAAGCCAAAAAGAAAAACAAACAAAAAAGGAATCTGCACACCGTTTCCCATGGTGGCTGTACTAGTTTACATTCCCACCAGCAGTGTAGAAGTGTTCCCTGATAGCCGCATCCACACCCACATCTACTTAAAAAATTTTGTTTGGTTATTGCTATTCTTTCAGGAGTAAGGTAGTACCACATTGTGGTTTTGATTTGCATTTCCCTGACCATTGGTGATATCGAACATGTTTTCATGGCTGTTTGTATATTTTCTTTTGAGAATTGTCTATTTATGACCTTAGCCCACTTTTTGATGGGCTTGTTTTTTTTTTGTTTTTTTTTTCCTTACTGATTTGCTTGAGTTTGTTGTAGATTCTGGATATTAGTACTTTGTCAAATGTATAGTTTGTGAAGATTTTCTCCCGCTCTGTGGGTTGTCTCTTTACTCTGTTGACTGTTCCTTTTGCTGTGTAAAAGCTCTTTAGTATAATTACGTCCCAGCTATTTATCTGTTTTTATTGCATTTGCTTTTGGGATTTTGGTCATGCAAACCTTGCCTATGCCAACATCTAGAAGGGTTTTTCCAATGCTATCTTCTGGAATTTTTAGAGTTTCAGGTCTCAGGTTTAAGTCCTTAATCCATCTTGAGTTGATTTTTGTATAAGGTGAGAGATGAGGACTCAGTTTCATGCTCCTACATGTGTCTAACCAATTATCCTAGTACCATTTGTTGAAAACTGTGTCCTTTCCCTACTTTATGTTTTTGTTTGCTTTGTCGAAGATCTGCTGGCTGTTAGTATTCAGGTTTAATTCTGGGTTCTCTATTCTGTTCCGTTAATGTATGTGCCTGTTTTTATACCAGTACCATGCTATTTTGGTGACTATAACCTTATAATAGCTTGAAATCAGGTAGTGTGATGCCTCCAGGTTTGTTCTTTATGCTTATGCTTGCTTTGACTATGGTAAAGCATTTGTCAAATGCTTTTTCTGTGTCTATTGAGATAATCATGTGATTTTTTGTTTTAATTCTGTTTATGTGGTGAATCACATTTATTGACTTGCATACGTTAAACCATCCCTGCATCCTTGGTATGAAATCCACTTGATCACGGTTGATCATCTTTTGATATGTTGTTGGATTCAGTTAGCTACTTATTTTGTTAAGGATTTTAGCAACTATGTTCATCAGGGATATCGATCTGTAGTTTTCTTTTCTGTTTGTGCCCTTTCCTGGTTTGGTATTAAGGTGATGCCAGCTTTGTAGAAAGAATTAGGGAAGGTTCATTCTTTCTCTCTCTTGTGGAATAGTGTCAAAAGGATTGGTACCAATTCTTTGAATGTCGGGAAGAATTCTGCTGCAAATCTGCCTGGTCCTGAACTTTTTTTATTGTTGGTAATTTTTTAATTATTATTTTAATCTCACTGCTTGTTATTGGTCTGTTCAGGGCATCTAATCCTTCCTGGTTTAATCTAGGAGGGTTGTATTTTTCTAGGAATGTATCCATCTCTTCTAGGTTTTGTAGTTTATGTGCATAAGGTGTTCATAGTAGCCTGGAATTATCTTCTGTATTTCAGTGGCGTCAGTTGTATTATCTCCTGTTTCATTTCTCGGTGAGATTATTAGGATTTTCTGTCTTCTTTTCCTGGTTAATCTTGCTAATGATCTATCAATCTTATTTATCTTTTCAAAGAACCAGCTTTTTGTTTCACTTATCTTTTGTACTTTTTTTTTGTTTAAATTTTGTTTAGTCCTGCTCTGATCTTGGTTATTTCCTTTCTTCTGTTGAGTTTGGGTTTGGTTTGTCCTTGTTTCTCTAGTTCCTTGAGGTGTGCCCTTAGATTGTCTGTGCTCTTTCAGACTTTTTGATGTAGGGATTTAGGGCTGTGAATTTTCTTCTTAGCACCACCTTGGCTGGATCGCAGAGGTTTTGATAGGTTGTGCCATTATTGTCATTCAGTTTGAAGAATTTTTAAATTTCCATCTTGATTTTGTTTTTGACTCAATGCTCATTGAAGAACAGGTTATTAAATTTCCATTTATTTGCCTGGTTTTGAGAGTCCTTTTGGAGTTGATTTCTACTTCTATTCCACTGTGGTCTGAGGGAGTCCTTGATATAATTTCAATTTTTTTAACATTTATTGAGGCTCATTTTATGGCCTATCAACATGTTCTATCTTGGAGAGAGTTCCATAGGCTGTTGAATAGCAGTTGTTGGATGAAGTATTCTGTATATATCTGTTATGTCCATTTGTTCCAAGTTTAAATCCATTGTTTCTTTGTTGACTTTCTGTCAGGATGACCTGTCTAGTGCTGTCAGTGGAGTATTAAAGTCCCCTACTAGTAATGTGTTGTTGTCTATCTCATTTCTTAGGTCTATTAGTCATTGTTTTATAAATTTGGGAGATCCAGTGTTAGGTGCATATATATGTTAGGATTGTGATATTGTCCTGTTGGACAAGGCCTTTTACCATTATACAATGTCCCTCTTTGTCTCTTTTAACCACTGTTGCTTTAAAGTTTGTTTTGTCTCATGTAAGAATAGCTATCCCTGCTTGCTTTTGGTGTCCATTTTCATAAAATGCTTTTTTCCACCCCTTTACTTATGTGAATCTTAATGCATTAGGTGAGTTTCCTGAAGGCAGCAGATAGTTGGTTGGTGAGTTTTATCCATTCCATAGTTCTGTATCTCTTAAGTGAAGCATTTAGGACATTTACATTCAATGTTAGTATTGAAATGCGAGATACTGTTGCATTCATCATGCTCTTTGTTTCCTGCATACTTTGTGTTTTGTTTTTGCTTTTTAACTTGTATTTTTGTTTTCTTGGTCCTGTATGCTTTATACTTTACAGACATTCTGTTTTGATGTATTTCCTGGATGTGTTTTAAGATTTGGAGCTCCTTTTAGCTGTTCTTGTAGTGGTGGCTTGGTAATGATGAATTCTCTCAACATTTGATTATCTGAAAATGACTGTATCTTTCCTTCATATATGATGCTTAATTTTGCTGGATACAGAATTCTTGGTTGAAGATTGTTTTGTTTGAGGAGTTTGGAGGTAGGGTCCCAATCCCTTCTAGCTTGTAGGGTTTCTGCTAAGAAGTATGCTGTTAATCTGATAGGATTTCCTTTATAGGTTACCTGGTGATTCTGTCTCACAGCTCTTAAGATTCTTTCCTTTGTCTTAACTTTGAATAGCCTAATGACAATGTGCCTAGGCAAAGATCTTTTTGCAGTGAATTTCCCAGGTGTTCTTTGTGCTTCTTGCATTTGCATGTCTAGGTCTCTAGCAAGGCTGGGGAAGTTTTCCTCGATTATTCCCCCAATATGTTCTCAAGCCTTTTGGAATTGCCTTCTTCCTCAGGAACACTGATCATTCCTAGGTTTGGTCATTTAACATAATCCCAAACTTCTTGGAGGCTTTGTTTATATTTTCTTATTCTTTTTTCTTTGTCTTTGTTGGATTGGGTTAGTTCAAAGACATTCTTTTCAAGCTCTGAATTCCTTTCTTCTACTTGTTCAATTCTACTGCTGAGACTTTTCAGAGCATTTCGCATTTCTAAAAGTATGTCCAAAGTTTCCTGAATTTTTAATTGTTCTTTCTTTAAGCACTCTATTTTGTTGAATATTTCCCCCTTCACTTCTTGTGTCATTTTTTGATACAAGGCCTTACATTGGATGTTGCCTTTCTCTAGTCCCTCCCTGATTAGCTTAATAACTAACCTCTGGAATTATTTTTTAGCTAAGTCATGGATTTCTTCTTGGTTTGCATCCATTGCTGGTGAACTAGTGTGATTTTTGGGGGGTGCTGATGAGCCTTGTTTTGTCAAATTACCAGTGTTGGCTTTCTGGTTCCCTCTCATTTGGGTAGGCTCTGTCAGAGGGAAGGTCTAGGGCTGAAGGCTGTCACTCAGATACTTTTGTTCCATGGGGTGTTCCCTTGCTATAACACTCACCCCCTTTTCCTGTGGTTGTAAGCTGAACTGTAAGCTGAACTGCAGTGATTATTGTCTCTCTTCTGAGTCTAGCCACCCAGTGCATCTACCCAGTTCTTGGCTGGTGCTGGTGGCTTCTGCACAGAGTTCTGTGATGTGAACCATCTATGGGTCTCTCAGCCATGGATGCCAGCACCTGTTCTGGTGGAGGTAGCAGAGGGTATAGTGGACTCCATGAAGGTTCTTAGCTTTGGTGGTTTAATGCCCTATTTTTGTGCCGGTTGACCTCCTGCTAGGAGGTGGTGCTTTCCAGAAAGCATTAGCTGTAGTAGTTTAAGCAGGGACCAGCGGTGGATAGGGCCCTTGAACTCCCAATATTGTATGGCCTTTGTCTTCTGCTACCAGGGTGGGTAGGGAGGGACCATTAGGTGGGGGCCGAGCTAGGCCTGTGTGAGCTCTGACTCTCCTTGGGTAGGTATTGCTGCAGCTGCTGTGGGGGATAGGGGTGAGATTCCCAGGTCAGTGGAGTTGTGTACCTAGGAGGATTATGGCTGCCTCTGCTGAGTCATGAAGGTTGTCAGGGAGGTAGGGAAAATCTGGCAGTCACAGGCCTCACCCAGCTCCTACACAAACCAAAGAGTCGGTCTCACTCCCACCATGCCACCTGCAACAGCCGGTGGAGGGCAGGCTTGAAAACTTGTCCGAGGCTTTCAGGCTTTCTGCCGCCCAGCTGTAAAGGAAAAGGGCTTTGGTTCTTCCCCTGCCTGTGAAGTCTGCAAGCTGGATTTGCACCCTCCCAGAGTTCTGGCTAGGAGGCTTCTCACCTCACTCAAATTGTTACAAAGTTCAGCTAGGGAAGTCCTTCTCCCCAGTGAGGTTTTAGTCCCTGCTTCTCTGGCCTCTTTCCTGATGGACCTCTGTGGTGTAAGGCAGGAATGGACTGCCTGGGGATTCAGTGAGCTCCCAGAGCCTCTCTGCTGCCTCCATCTTCCCTGTATTTCACTTGGCTTGGCTCTCTAACTTGACTCAGCTCCAGGTAAAGATGGGAATGTCTCCTGCAAACAGACCTTCAGCTTCTCCAGTAGGGGTGTGTGACCTTGAAAGGAGGGTCCCCATTTCCCAATTCTCCAGTTGGGGCACTCACAGGATTTGGAGTTTCTCCTGTGTCCTGCAGGAGCACTCCACTTCCTTCAGAGGGTCTGTGAGTCCTCTCGGGATTGCTGGTTTGTTCTTGCAGTTGATCTGGAGCTAAAATTCATAATGAAAGCCTCTGCAATGCTGCTGTATCCAGAGCGCCATCTAGTCCTGCCTACTATCTGTTGTGATCTGCTGGAAGTCCTTATCCATTGCAGTGTGAAAGCAAATAACTTGTTTGGTTTCTCAGGTTCACAGATTGAGAGGAATTTTTCTCTCAGGATCAATCATACCTCTAGTCTTACTCATAATTGGTTTAGATGATATTTTAATGAGATTTGGGACTTGGAATGCATTAAGACTTTGGGGGCGATTGGGATGGGTGAATTGATTATTTTGCACTTGAGAAAGACATGACTTTTAGGGATTCAAAGCGTGGAGTGTTATGGACTAAACTGTGTCTATTCCTCAAATTTTCTTGTTGAGTTCTAATCCCCAGTACCTCATAATATGAAATGTAGTTGATAACTATCTACAAACCAAGAGAAAGGTCTGAGAAGAAATCAGCCCTGCTGGTGCCTTGATTTTGGACTTTCAGCCTCTGGAACTGTGAGAAAATACATTTCTGTTGTTTAGGCTACTTAATCTGTGATATTTTGTTATGGCAGCCCTAGCAAACTATGACACCATTTTTGCATAAATGAAACAGCCTGTCGAAAATTCATATGGAATTATAATAGATCCTGAATAGCCACTTTAAAAAAAAATATTGCCTTGTAGTTCTTCCATTTTCTGTTAGTTTTTCATTCTCAGTTTTCTCTTTGTATGTTAGTTTGGGAAGTGACTATTGACATCTCTTCTGGTCAACAGATTCTTTCCCCTGCCACCTTGAGTGTGGTAGTTAACTTTATGTGTCAAATTCTGAATCATGGGATGCCCAGCTATCTGGTTAAACAGTATTTCTGGATGTGTCTGTGAGAGTATTTCTGAGGAGATTAGCATTAGCATTGGTGGACTGAGAAAAGCAGGTGCCCTTCCCACTGTAGGTGGGCATCCTTCAATTTGTTTAGGGTCTGACCGGAGTAAAAACGTGGAGGAAGCCTCCAGCAACTTCTTAAAATTACCATTTAAGTGTTTGTATTAGTCAGAGTTCTCCAGAGAACTAGAACTAATAGGAAATGTCTGCCTGTCTGTCTGTCTGATGTATGTATTAAAAGACATTGGCTCACACAGTTAAGGAGGCTGTACAGTCTGAAATCTTGACCTGACAGGCTGAAGACCCAGGACAGCTGATGGTGCAGATGACGTTGAAGGTCATCTGCAGGGGAAGTCAGTCTTGCTCAGGGAGGCTGCTATTTGTGTTCTATTCAGGTCTTCGACTGATGGGTTGAGGCCTACCCACATTATGGAAAGCGATCTGCTTTACCCAGAGTTCAGTAGTTTCAATGTTAATTTCATCCAAAAGCACTCTCCAGGCTGACTCATAAAACTAACCATCAGGGTGTTCCCACCAGTATGGCACAAGGCTCAGTCTGTCCCAGGTAAGTAGATCTTGATTGCCTCCTCTCTTGTTATCCACCTGTCTCTTCTGCTTGCACCTTAGTGGTTTGCCCTGCAACCTTAGCTCACTGAGAAATTCATTGATTTTCAGTGTGTCCAATTTTACTTGTCATGAGGATGGGAGTGATGATTTACAAGGTTGCTACATGCTGGAGCTAACACAGAAGTTGCTTTATGTTTTACTCATCATATTTCTGAACACAGAGACATTTCCTTGCCAATTTAAAACAGAGGAAGCAGAAGCTGTTTTCAACAGAAGTCCTGGTATCTTGTAAGAGATGTAGCTCTTCAGGTTTATGGGCTATGCTCTTGCATAAAACATCTGTAGATGCATCTTCAGTACACTGAGCAAAATATTGAACTTTCCAAGATTGAGTCTTGGCAGGCCCTTGACTTTATAGCTTAAGCTTATGTAGTTCTGATTCTGCAGTAGTTTCCATTACCCCCTTTAATTTTGCATACAAAAGATTTTCAGCAACATTAATTGGTTAACAAGAAACCTCTTCCAACTTTTCTGTAACAGTTTCCATACAGCTCCCAGTGAACAAACACATAAATGATTGTATCAAGGCCATCACTGAAGAAAATAACTTGGTGATTCTTGTTGTTTTTCAGATTTTTTTCATTCATTTGTGTTTTATACAGTGGCATGGTCTAGATTAAGCCATGAATGAAGCAGGTTTTGCTAAGTTAATGCTCTAGTAACAACCCAGATCTTCGTTCATGGCAACGAGGATTGTTTCTTACTCGTGTTGCATGCTTTTTGGGGTTCAGCTGTGTCTCTGCTCCACAGTTTTTCAGTCCTCCAACCCAGAGGGAGGAGCATCTCTATCTGGAGATTACCTTCTTGTTGCAGAAGGAGATAAGCAGTGCTGGGACTGGTGTTTAAAGCGTCTCCATTTATGACTTTCATTAGTTCCTCTCATGGGCCATTATCCAGGGCATGTTATGGGGTTAAAGCTGAGGCATCAGGAGTGAGGTATATACCCCAGACAGGGCAGCCAGAAGGGACTGTGGAGAAAGGCCTGCTAGAGTGGACCACTCGATTTTGTGAACAAAACAATACAATCTACCACAATCTATCTTTAGTGGGGGAAACTTCAGTGACAAAATTGGATAGGCATCAGGGACAAATGATTACCTATATGACTGACCAAAAATCAGGCAAATATGCCAGTAAATACCTAATACTTCCAGACTTGTAGTTTTCAATAAATTGATTAGTGAATGTCAGACTCAAAGAAATGTCTCAGTATATTTTCATAAAATGGGATTCTATACTTTCTCTCTTGATCAGTTTTACAAAAATCATAAGTTTTTTGGTCATCGGCCTTTCTGATTGGATTTCTAAGGTGGCGTTAGGAGTTGGATTTTCTTAAGCAAAAGAAGATTTAAACATTTGAATCTACAGAATCATCTTTTTATTTAAGAGCATGAAACTGGAAAAGAATGTGTCTGGAGAGCCTCTGATTGGAATTATGTTGGTTCACAAGAAATGCTGTAACAAAGTACCACAGACTGAGCAGCTTCCACAATAGAATTGTCTCACAGTGCTGGAGGCTAGAATCTGAGACCAAAATGATGGGAGGCTTGGTCCTTCTGCTGGCCGTGAGGGAGGGACTGCCTAGGCCTGTCCCCAGCTGCTGGTACTCTGCTGGCCGTATGTGTGTTCCTTGGTTTGAAGATCTCTGTCTTTAAGTTCATGTTTCATTATCCCTGTGTGCCAGTCTGATTCAGACTTCCTCTGTTTATGAGAGCACCAATCATAGTAACGTAGGGGCTAACTCTATTCTAATATGACTTTATCATATTTAATCACATCTGCAATGCTCCTGTTAACAAAAAACATCACATTCTGAGGTACTGACGGTTAGGATCTCAAGATTTGAATTTGGGGAGTGGTGCAGCTCAACCCCAAGCAGGAACCATGCAGATAAGGATGCTTCCAGAATGCAGGGCAACGATGAGGCAATCATTGTCAGTATTATTTGCTTTTATTATTTTTGACACAGCAGCTGCCTTTTGGGGAATGCAGTGAGCCTGGAGAGGCTACACTTTTGATTTCATATCCTTAGGAAATCTAAAACTGCAATAGTTTGGATAAATTAAGTAAAAATGTTACATGAAATAGTGTATAATGAGACTTTTGTTTCTGAGAAGGTGGAGTAGGTGTATTTCTGTCTCCTGTTTTTTTTTTTTTTTTTTTTTTTCTGAGGCTGAGTCTCACTCTATTGCCCGGGGTTGGGTGCAATGGTGCGATCTTGGCTCACTGCAATCTCTACCTCCCAGGTTCAAGCGATTCTTGTGCTTCAGCCTCCCAAGGAGCTGGGACTACAGACTCCTGCCACCATATCCAGCTAATTTTTGTATTTTTAGTAGAGATGGAGTTTCACCATGTTGGCCAGGCTGGTCTTGAACTCCTGACCTCAAGTGATTCTCCCAAAGTGCTGGACACCTGCCTCAGCCTCTCAAAGTGCCAGGATTATAGGCATGAGACACCATGCCCGGCTGCTTCTTGATTATAGTACAGACAGCTACAACCCCTGGATATCACATGTAAAACAAATACAAGATTATTCAGAATGGTGGAGAGCAAGAAAGGAGGCTGACCATGGACCTTGGACTCCAGGAGCAATGTGATGCTCTTTCGTGGGCAGTTTTTCCTCATGTAGCTCAGACTTGAAGCTGAAGAAACCAGTAACCTGAGCACATCAATAGATCCAGAATAAAGGCCCAATAAAACCTGAGTCCCTCTAGACAACAGGCCAGAAAAGGGGAGGCCTAGCAATACAGGTAACTTCTAGACAATAACCACTCTACCCCAGCCAAACACCACAGAAAAAACTATGGCCCCCACCTCCAGCAAGATCAGCAAAGGCCAAGTGAGGACGTGGCTTTCACCCTCCCCAGGCTGTACTGAGGCACCTAGGACCCCTTGAGGCTGCTGTCCAAGAAAGCCAAGTAGGAAACCAGGGTTTCACCCTGCCAGATAAATGCACTCAAAAGCTTGGGGTCACAGGGGGAGCCTGGGCTTCTGCACTCACCCATCAGGAATGAGGCTCCCCTCCTTCTCCAGTGGTGGTTGCAGAGAAGGCCTAGTGGAGGCTGCAAGTGCTCTCCATTTTCCAGGGGGTGATGAGGCTGTCCTGCCCCTCTCCATCCTGAGGTGCATGGAGGCTGTGTGGGGAGGAGTCACAGAATAGGACACTTCCCATCCAGGAGAGTTAAGAGGAGACCTGACAAGGAGCCAGAGTCCCAACTCCAGACAGCAGTAATGAAGAGAGTCCCTTTGTGTGTTCAACAGAGGCCAAGGAGGGAACCTGGACTTCTACTCTCACATAGCAGTAACAATGTGGGACCCCTCTTCCCATGCCAGAGCAGTTTCAGAGGAAAACACCTAAAACAGAAGGCTTAAGTAAGATCCAAAGCCTCGAGATTTCAATAGGAAATTATTCATCATACCAAGTACCAGGAAGATCCCAAATGGAATGAAAAAAACACAGTCAACACTGAAGTGATAGAGATGTTACAGTTACCTGAAAAAGATTTTAAAGCAGTCATAAAAAATGCTTCAATGAGCAATTTCAAACACACTTGGAAACAAATGAAAAATGGATGAAAAATTACATTAGAGTAAGACAAGGCACAAAGAGAAACCAGATGTAGATTTTGGAACTGAAAAGCACAAGAACAGAAGTAAAAAAGATAAGTAGACGAGTTCAAAGCAGAATAAAGATGGGAGGGGAAAGAATCAGTGAACTGGAAGATAGAAGACTAGCAATTATACATTCTTAACAACAGAGATAGCATATGCAAAAATAAGATGAGCAGAGCCTCAGAGGCCTGTGGGATTATAATAAAACATCCAACATTTATGTCATCCAAGTCTTGGATGGAAAGAAGAGAGAGCGTGAGGGCAATTCCAAAGAAATGCACACCAAGATGCATCATAGTCACACTTTTGTAAACAAAATAAAAAGAAAAACACATTGAAAGCAGCAAAAGGGAAACAGCACCCTGTCATTTACCTGCTGAATGGTGAATGCTTGAATGCTTTCTCCCTAAAATTGCAAGATACTGCAAACAAGGCAAGGATATCTGTTCTCACCACTCTTGTTCAACCTAATGCTGGAAGTTCTTACCAGTGCAATAAAGCAAGAAAACGAAAAGGCCTATAGATTGAAAAGGAAGAAATAAAACTACTTTCAGATGATACAGCTACCTACATAGAAAATCTCAAGGAACCTACAAAAATACTCCTAAAATGAATAAATGAGTTGAACAAGGTTGTAAGATACAAAGTAAACCTAAGATAAACATATACAAAATTAATGGTATTTTTATATACTAACAATGAACACATCGGGTGATAGGAAAAAGAAAGTTACATCCCTTCATCATCAAGACTTTGTAGTTAAGCCTGGAATAAAACTGCCATGTACTATATTTCTTATATTTATGGTACATACAAGATTCTTAAATTATTTGTTTCCCTTCTTAGGGTAGGATGTGGTGGTTTATGCCTGTAATCTCAGCACTTTGGGAAGCCAAGACAGGAGGATTGCTTGAGCCCAGGAGTTCAGGATCAGCCTGGGCAACATAGCGAGACCCCATGTATACAAAACAACAGCAACAACAAAAATTAGCTGGAGACGATGATGTACACCTGTGGATCCAGCTACTTGGGAGGCTGAGGTGATGGGATCACTTAAGCCCTGGAGGTTGAGGATACAGTGAGCCATGATCATGCCACTGTACTCCAGCCTGGGTGACAAAATGAGACTATCTCAAAACAATAAAACAATACAAAACAAAAAAAGGAACCAAAAGCTATTTTCCTTAAATAATATATTAATTTGTAATTTTATTTAAATTAGGAAAAGCTTTACTGTTCTAAGTGCCTGAAGTTTAGAATAGATATACATTTTCCCAGTACTTCTGGAAATAAAAGTTTTCTGTGTGTCCTAATGTCTGCTAGGACATACTCATTAATATCTTCAGACATTTTTTTCCCGATTTTCATACTTCAAATCCATGAACCCACTCAAGCAATGGATTATTTGTTTATATCTGATCTTTGTGAAGCCCTGTCATTCCAGCCTGCATTGTAATATTTGTCTTATCATTTTCTCCATTCTCACTGCTCAGCTAAAGTCAGGGATCAAGTCCTGCTAGTTTATTAGTGTATTAGCTTGTACATATTAGGTACTAAATATATCTATTGGATAATGAATGGGTGGATGCCACTGCCCAAGGTAGGCACTCAAGCTAAATTATCTTCTGAGAGCTAATCTTGCTGTCCTACTTCAACCAAAAAGTGGTGAAAAGAATTTACCAAATCAAAATTCTTTCACATCAGGACTTTTTGCTTTCTCAGTGAATTATGAGTTCACTGTTATTTAAGGATCTTTACAATGTAGTCCTAACCCATGTTTTAATTGATTTTCCAAATAACCCATTTCTCATGTGTTATATGCTACCCTGACTGAAATGCTGTTCACCTTCCCCTCTTTTTTGCTTCATTTATACATTTTCTCTCTAGTTGAAATGTCTTTTCGCTTCCCCCATTCTATAACCTCATGTGCATACATGCTCTCATATCCAGATACAACCTTTATTCATGGCATAACTCAAGTACCACATAATTTGTAAATTCTTCTACCTTTCTCATCCCATATTTCTAAAAGCAATTTGTTTTTCCTTGAACTCTCATGTGTGTGTACTCTTATGGCACACATCTGAGCTTTTACCATATTTATTTTTTGTACAAATTCACTCTTCCCTGCCAGACTGCAGACTCATTAAGAATAGAAACCCTAGCTTATTATCATTTGAGTCTCCTTTAGGCCTAGCTAAGAATCTCTCAAACAGCATATGCTCAATAACTATTTAAAAATAAATAATCACCTTTTCTGATCCAGCCATCCAGTTTGGTCAGTTGTTTACTCGAAAGTTGTCTTGGGCACAATAATTTTTGTCATAGATACCACCTTAGTCAGTGTTTGACATTATGATGCAATTTCCAACCAAATTACAGTGATCAGGAAAACCTGGAAAGAATACTTGTTAATGGATAGATCCAGTATGATTCATATGTACAGTAAAGTCATTTGAAGATATTGGGTCTGTACCTAGTGGTGTTTGTATTAGATTTCTAGGTTTACTCTATTAAATACCACATATTAAGTGGCTTCAACAAAATAAATTATATTTTATCGCAATTCTGGAATCTAGAAGTTTGAGATCAAGGTGTTGGCAAGCTTGACTTCGGAGGCCTCTCTTCTCAGATTGAAGATGGTTGCCTTCTCCTTACATCTGGTTATGGTCTTCTCTCTGTGTGTATCCATGTGCCAGTCTCATTGTTTTATATGTGTACCTGTCATATGGGATTAGACTCATCTTAGAGGCTCAGTTTACCTTAATTGGTTCTATATGGTCCCTATCTCAAAATATGTTCACATTCTAGGGTAGAGCGTGTGAGGACTTCATCAGACAAATTTTTGGTGGGGGCAAAATTCAACCTTCTTTCATAACATAATTTTTACGAAAGAAGAGATACCCTCTTCTTTCGTAAAAATTATGTTATTTCCATTATTCCTAAAAATCTCTTTCAATTAAAAATGTTTATACATTTCTTTATACATTATCACTCCTTTAGATTGTATTTTCTACAACAATATCTTGGTGAGTGTCATCTCATCCTTTATGCACCTGATGCAAACTGGAACTTCTTTGGAACAATTTTAGGTTCTTCTCTTCTTCAACCCACATCTATTCAGTCTCCTCTACCTGCTACATGACTCTTTTGAGTCTCACTCTCTCTTTCCTCAGTGAAGCCCATATGGGTCTCCTTGCTAGTTTCTCACCAGTGATCCTTCATGTTACCACTGGAGTGATCGTTATGTTATTTCCCATTTCCTGGAGACTGTACTTAATTATTTACATGACTTTTAAGGTCCTAATATTCTTTGTTGCCCATTCATCCCACCTCAATATCCATTAACATGTTCTCTGTGTCTCTCCCCAACAATGGAGGGGAGAGAAATGTACATTTCTGGAATACTGATCTGTTTGTGGTGCCCATACTTTAACACATACATATATTTTTTTCCACTTGCCTGAAATGTCTTTTCCCTGCTTGTTCTCCTCAAAGACATGGTCATCTTTCACAACACACATGCTTCTTGCCATATAAGGCATATTAGTCTGCTCAGGTACCATAACAGAATACTAGAGAATGAGTAACGTAAACAGTTTATTTTTTCACAGTTCTGGAGGCTGAAAGTTCATGATCGAGGTGTTTCTTCTAAGGGCTCACTCCTTGGCTTCCTGATGGTGACTATCTCCCTGTGTCCTCACACAGCTTTCCTTGTGTGAGCACATCTGGTGTCTCTTCCTCTTTTTACAAGGAGGTCAATGCTATTGGGTTAGCGCTTCAATCCCATGACCTCATTTAACCTTCATTACATCCTTAGAGTTCCTGTGCCCAAATATACTCCCACTGGGGATTAGAGCTTCAACCTAATGAATTTTGGGGGAACACAGTTCAGTACCACTGTAATAGAAGGTCTCCCCTCATTTCCTGAGGCAGAACTGAGTATAGCTTCCGTGTTAGTTCATTCTCACACTGCTATAAAGAACTAACTGACACTGGGCAATTTATGAAAAAAATAGGCGCACAGTTCCATAGCGTTAACAGGAAGCATTACTGGGAGGTCTCAGGAAGCTTACAGTGATGGTGGAAAGCAGAGGAGAAGCAAGTACCTTCTTCACATGGTAGCAGGAGAGAGAGAGCGAATGAGGGAGGGAGTGCCACGTACTTCTAAACCATCACGGGAACTCACTATCACGAGAACAGCCTGGGGCAAATCTGCCCCCAAGATTCAGTCACTTCCCACCAGGTCCCTCCCCCAACAGTTGGAATTACAATTCAACATGAGATTGAGTGGAGACACACAGCCAGACCATATCGACTTCCCTCCTGCTCCCCTTGGGATTCCTAAGTTCCCTCATTATCTAATGGCTTACAGCTGTGGTTTAGTGGACTTTCTACCAAATTGTAAAGTCAGAGAGACCCTGGTTTGCTTGCTTTCATCTTTGAAACTTAATAAATATTTGTTAAATAGATGTTATTTTATAACAACTTGGGGGACAAAAATAAAATACTTTTCAATTGAATTTACATTTATGTTTATTGAGATTTTCCAAATATGTAATTTCACTCATTTGATTTTAATTTTCCTTCCTTTAGAAATTAACTCTTTGAGAGTCTAGGTCTCTGTTCAATATTTTTTCACACCTACAAAACTGTTTATTAGTTTGGACACTGAATGATTCAAGCTCCTTAAGTTCTGGGTAAAAATGTTAAGAAAAATTATGTGGGCTTTGAAGTTTCGTTTGCCTTCTAGGTGTGTGCGTACAGAATAGAGCGTTTCATCAAACCATGTTATTGATCAGCTTTGTTGCTCTCCACTTCAATTCCCAGTCTTCTTTCCTTTGCCTCCCCATTCAGATAAACAAGCTGGAGGCACGCCTGAGGCAGGCAGGGTGTACAGATGTTAATGGGGTTCCAAGGAAGGCCGAGGAGCGCTGGATGAAAGAGGACTGCACTCACTGCGTCTGTGAGGTTTGTGCTGCGGGTTTGCCCCTTCACCTCCCCCTCTTTCACTTCTCCCAGCCAGCCAGTTGAAACATACTTGAAAAATTCAAAAGGAGAAAAAAAATAGTTTATGTCAATAGATTCTAGGCATATTTTTAAGATCAAGGTACTGGTGTGAAACTTTGAAGCTTTTGATTATTGATTTAAAAAGTATAGCCATCTAACGAGCACTTCCCAGAGACTGCAAGCTTTTTCCATGTTCACTGATGGACGAGGGAACCAAGGCTAAGGAAGTTTATGTCAACAAGTAAACTGAGCCAGCCTGGGAGGTGAGTTCATCTCATTATTCTCCAGTTAGGCTCACTATAAACGCTGCCTAAAGGTACTTGGTCAACTAGGCAATTCTATGGAAAAATAAAAAAGTGTTGTCATGGTATCCACCAAAATAAAAAAAAAAGAAAGCTCAGTATTCGTTATTTGGTTTGCTTTTTGAAGAGAGCTGATTATTTCTAGCCCTCTAGAAACGAATGAACTTCCTCAGCATATCCTACCATATGGTACGGGAAGGTAGGTAACATTTCATAGGGCAGCCTTGCTCTTTGTGCTGCAAATGTGTAGAAAGAAAGAATGAATAGAAATCAGGCGAAAGTGATCTCATATCAAGAGCAGTTTTTATTATATTGAGAGTCAGCTTATTAGCTTATGTATATTATAAGAAACATTTATTTATCTTTAAGAAACATGGAGATGATATGGGCATGTTGCCTTTCAGAGTGGCCAGATCACCTGTACGGTGGAGACTTGTCCCCCGGCTCCCTGTCCCAGTCCTGAATTGCTGAAAGGAACCTGCTGTCCAGTTTGCAGAGACCAAGGAATGCCAGCTGATTCCCCAGAGAAACGCTAATAAAAGTTTTGTGCTCTTGAGCCCTGAATGGGAAATTTCTCAGGAAGAGACACTTAGGACTTCAGCACTTTTAACTTGTAGTCACATCGTTGATATGGAAACCACTGAATTAAGCAACTTGGTTCATTTAATCTTAGATATACTGAATATCTTTTAATTTTTTTTTCACTTCCTAACATGCCTTGAAATAATTCATAACTAAAAGCAATACAGTGCATAGGAAGTGTTTTGTCATAAGAAATATTTCTTAGTGTAAGCTGTCAATTTTATATACCACACCTGGAAATAAAAAGAATATCATGTAATATTTACAAAAATATGAGTATTGTGGAAAATCTCTGATTTTGGAATTCAGAGAGGTTTTGTCATCTGCAGGAATTTTGAAATAATGAGTTTCGCACTTACAGAAAACATTTGGAAGGGCCTGTGATACATTTGTGACAATATTGTGATGCTGCTCTCCCCACTGACCCCCTTCTCTCAGAATATAACCTAGGCAATTGTCAGATTTTGCTGGGAGGGTACCCATCTTAACCTTCATTAGTCTCAAAGTCATGGGACATAAAGAAAAAGTGAGTGAAGGAATCTCATTATTTTAGGGAGCTTGTTAGTTCTGCATGTGGCTGAAAAATGCAAACTGTCTGAGAGAGACTTTAAAGCTGAACTGCTCAATATCTGCCTTCCTCTTGTCATTATTACCATTCTTGAGATGTCAAAATTGAAAGATAACCAAGCCTGAAATTCAACTGGAATTTGCTATAAGCAGACTTGAAACTGTTTCTGACTCTTACAAAAGGTTTTGCTGTGGGGTTCTTCTAATTTGAGGACTCTCTTACAGCATTTGACACAGAACCCCATTGACAAGTTTATTTATACTCAAAATTGAGTATTAAGTAATTTAGGTGAGTGATCAGAGCCTTTAAAATCTGATATAAAAATGTGTACTCATATGTGGGATTGATAGATCTATTTAAAGAACACTTTGTACCAGCTCTTTTTTGAGACGAGGTCTTGCTGCGTCACCCAGGCTGGAATGCAGTGCAGTGGTGCCATCACGGCTCACCGCAGCCTGCACCTCCTGGGCTCAAGCAGTCTTCTCACCTCAGCCCTTTGAGTAACTGGCACTACAGGTGCACACCAGCATGCCCAGCTAATTTTTTTGTAATTTGGTAGAAATAGGGTTTCACTGTGTTTCCCAAGCTCATCTCAAACTTCTGGCCTCAAGTAGTCCTCGCTGCCCAGCCTCCCAAAGCGATGGAATTACAAGTATGAGCCGCCATGACAACCAAAACCTTTGAGGAAAGATTTCATGTAGTGTGCTGCCAAGATAGGGCCTCAAAGAGAGAGCGCTGCTGTTTTTCAATCACAAAATAAACTTTCAAAAATAGGCATCATTTCCCAGTATTTAGAGTTCTTTTGTAAAATGCAGTATTCGTTTTAGAGAAAATATTCTGGTGGTTTTCGTATCATGAGTGAGGAAAGATGTTTCCTGAGTTTGTAATACATTTCATTGCTTTTAAATGCATTAGTGATTCCCAAGATCCAAATTAATTTTTACTAAAAAGGTTTCAAAGGACAAATTGTAATATATCCTTAAAGTTTCATATTTCATGGCCTTTTAAAATCCACAGCAATTTCTAATTATACTAAGTTTTAAAAGATAAAACCTGACTTTTTGTGGGAGGGCGGGCGTGGTGGCTCACACCTGTAATCCCAGCACTTCCAGAGGCTGAAGCAGGCAGATCACAAAGTCAAGAGATTGAGACCATCCTGGCCAACATGGCAAAACCCCTTCTCTACTAAAAATGCAAAAATTAGCAGGACATGATGGCGTGCACCTGTAGTCCCAGCTACTCGGGAGGCTGGGGCAGGAGAATTGCTTGAACCCAGGAGCAGAGGTTGTAGTGAGCCGAGATTGCGCCACTGCACTCCAACCTGGTGACAGAGTGAGACTCTGTCCCCAAAAAATAAAAAATAAATAAATAAAAGATAAAACCTAACAAATCACAGATGTTTGCCATTTGGTAGCCTTTTCAGACCCAACATTGTGAAATGAAGCTAAACCTTATGTATGTAAGTGTAATGCTTTCCTCAGAAATGGTCACAGTAAGCTTACCTGCAGATGACAGTAATAGATGACAATTAAGAATAAACCTTAGTTTAGGTTTCTCATCACATTCATTTGCTGCTGTTTCGTCTGACTGCCATTTAAGCAAGATCTATGTGATTGCTCATTTTATTTTTTACACACTGACCACATGTTGACTTGTATATCATCTGGTTAATATGACTGGCTCATATAACAAAATATCAAAATAACAATGAAATTATCATTTAAAATGGAACTGGATTGACTACCTGAGGATTTAAAACACAGTATGTCGATTGACAAGACAACTTGAAAATTCAGTGTTCTTTATAGACATCATCATAATTCAGTCATAGAAATTAGTTTTTGCTGTGTACATTTTACTGTATAACACTCATTTGTCTATGTTTTTAATATTGTTTTTATTCTTGAGAAGATTGCAAATGGTAAAAATTTCAAATATTTCCCAAGGATATACCCAGCCCTTCATTTCTCCAGCCTAAGTGCAGTGGCTATTTTTAGTTTTAAGGTGTGTGTGTATGGAACAAATTTCAATACTTTAGATTTTAAAAGAAAGTACCACATCAGAATAAATGACCTGAGTAAAGGCTAAGTAAGCTGATAAGACTTGCCCATGTGAAGTGGTAAGGATATTTTTGGAGAAAACAAAGTCGTGTTGGAAGAAAACGTGGATATTTAGAAATTTAGAATTGTTTAAAAGTGGAAAGCATCAAGTAATCTGTTTTTTGGAAAAGCAAAAGAAACAACACAACTTCCTGTCAGGGCATGGAATATGTGATTGACAATACGATACTGCTTGCCCACGAAAGAAAAGAAAACAATTTATAAAGGTAAAGCATATGAACTGGATGTACAAGTAGCTCTGAAGGGCAGAGCATGGAGCCAGAGTTGAAGGAGCAGGCTGAGCCACACAGGTCTATGCTGATGAATCTAGAGAACATTCCAATTTGATCTTGGTGATGAGCCAAGCACAGGGAAGACAAGGAGCTTCAGTCGCCAGTGTTAAATCAAAGCACATACACTAGAAGTACAAAGAGCCTGCAAGACCATATTTTATGTTTTAAAACCATGCCCCAAATTTCTAATGACATGGAAAACCGAGCTAATCAGAATCCTCTTCTGTTTCAGTTTTCTAAGCAGAATCCTGTTCTGTTTCAGTTTTCCTGTCGTTTCAGATTTCTAAAATGCTGAACAAAATATGATACAAAACCTGAAATATATAATTGAATGTGAGAGGGAAAAAAACACGTCTCTGAGTTTTCTAACAGAAGGAACCTAAATCAAGAGATATAAAAGGCAAGCCAGAGGCAAAATAAAGTCAGATACAGGGCCTAGTAAAGTTGAGGCTGGTGTTTTAAATTCACACTCAGGATCGGATGGTACAGCCTGGGGCCAGGACAACACTGTAAACTTAAACCAAGTTGCTTCCTTAGGATGCCCTTCTCATGGAAAAGCCCTAAAAAATGTGATCGCCAGCCCAGGGATGCTACAGAGAAGGTCCTCTCTATTCCCAGCTTGGGATGGAAGAAACTCTTATCTCATGCCCCGTGGAGAAACTGTTTCTTGAAACTGTTTCTGACTTTTACAAAAGGTTTTGCTGTGGGGTTCTTCTAATTTGAGGACTCTCTTACAGCATTTGACACAGAACCCCATTAACAAGTTTATTTATACTCAAAATTGAGTATTAAGTAATTTAGGTGAGTGATCAGAGCCTTTAAAATCTCCCCGTGGAGCCAAATTGACACTAGGCTTAAGGGTTAGAAATCCCAAGCTAGGAAATGGATGTGAACAGTTGCTCTGTCCCAGTAAAGAAAGCACAAACCATATGAGGAAATGGCTCATCACACAGATTAGTCAAGAATTACAACAAATAGGATTATTAGCACCCCAAAAATTTAAGATAGTAAAAAAATTCTGAAGGAGACTAAGAGAAGGAATGGAGCTGGAGGAAAATAGGATGCAACACATTTAAAAGAGACAAGTTTGAAAAGAAATAAGTATAATACCTAAAATGAAAAATACAATTGTTACAAGATCTTTGGGATGTCGCTTTTCTGGCCAGAAACCTCTGTGGCCAGTGGCGCCTTTGCCTGAGTTTAGCTCAGTCCCATTGGGCTTGTTCCACCCACTCAGCCTGGCAGGCTGAGCTGGGTTCATGCTACCTGCCTCCAAGGGAATCTGAGTCAGGTGTGGAGCAGCAAGGGGTGTGTGAGCAAGTATGGGGTTCAGCCACTGCAGTCAGACATGCTGGCTGCTGCTGTGTGGTGCAGGGGCAGCTCCAGGTGCTGGCATGGGTGCCAGCTCTCTGTGAGGCTACAGCTGAACCAAGTGCACCACAAGCAGCGTCCCCAGCAGACACTAGGGAATGTGATGGCACCTGGAAGCTTGGAGATGCCAGGAACCACAGGGCCCCAAAGTGAAAGTCACAGCCCTGGCTTGGGGAGTTCCCAGGTCTGGGGTCCCCCAAGGGCCACAGCTTTTCTCTCCTTCTCTTTACCTGCAACGTGGACAGCAAGGGGCATGTTTCAGCCCTGTTCGTGTTATAGCTCTTTTAGCCTCACCATTCAGAGCTTTGTCTTTCAGTGGATCCTGAGTTCTTCTCCCACAACCAGGAAGAATGAGATATGCAGACAAGTGGAGGGTGAGCAAGACAAAGAGAAGCTTTATTGAACAACAGAACAGCTCAGAGGAGACCCACAGTAGGTGGTTCCTTTCTGCAGCTAGAGTGTCCTGACAAGTGTTCAGCTCCTAGCAGAGAGGAGGCCCTAGAGTGGACGGCTCCTCTCTGCAGGCAGGTGGTCCTGTCATCACCCTTGTCATCTCTCCATCCTCTCTGCTTGGGTCTGGCTGAGTCTGGGGTTTTTACGAACCTAAAAAGGAGGAAGTGCATGCTGATTGGTCCATAGGTGTATGTGTGCATCATGTACATATATGTATTTATATATGCATCTGTATATGCTTGTATATATTTGTGTGTGTGTTTATATGTAGTTCCAGAGTCTTGTCTGACCTTTCTCCTATCTCCAGTCAAACTACATTTTTTTCATTTTATTTTCTTTTTAAAATTTTATTTTATTTTATTTTTAGGCACTGTCACCCAGGCTGGAGTGCAGGGGCAAGTCTCGGCTCACTGCAACCTCCACCTCTCAGGTTCAAGTAATTCCCCTGCCTCAGTTTCTGAGTAGCTGGGCTTACGGGTGAGCACCAACAAGCTCAGCTAATTTTTGTCTTTTTAGTAGAGATGGAGTTTCACCATGTTAGCATCTTGGCCAGGCTGATCTAGAACTCCTGACCTCAAGTGGTCTGCCCGCCCTGGTCTCCCAAAGTGCTAGGATTACAGGCAAGAGCCACTGCCCCTGGTGACAAACTACATATTTTTAATGGGTAAATTATACAAGACAAAACTTCGAAAGCAAATCCTAAACAATGTTTGGTGAAGATCCCTCTGTACTCTCCTCCTGTGACAAAATATGGTTCATTTTTTCACTCAATTAAAATAATCCAGATTAGAAAATCAAAGCATCTGGATCTCTAGGAATTCTTTATTTTGTCTTTATTTTTATAAAGAATCCTGTTTACAGTAGTTGCTGCAAATGGTTCCAAATCCTTGCATGTTCATTAGAACTGAGATTAATTATTTTTATATGAAAACAGGGTCAGTAAGGAAACAAATTCTTAGGTGTAGATTCATTGGTTTATAGATTGCGGCTGATGGCATGTAAAAAAATTTAAAGCAGTTTTTTGTAAGAATCAGACTTCTCCCTAGTCACTTAGAGTACATGCCTCTTTTTATGGAATGTACTGTCTTCTCATTTCCCTCATGTTAAAATCTTTCACTTGGTTTCTGTAAAACTCTGACATTTATGAATTCTTTAAATTTTCTTTTGCTGTCTCATCCATTCTTCTTTAAAACAGTTCATATTTGCATAGGTTAACTAAAATCATTTCTCCTGACAAATATATATCCAATATAGTAGGCTGTGGAAAAGATACTAATTATATTTTTATTCAAAGAATTCCCATGGTTTCAGTGAGTTTTTTGCAATCTTGAAGAGAAAATTTTATAAATAATATATTCATTGATTTAACCGCTTCCTATTTCTAAGTAACGAAGGCCACAATAGAGTACTTTGGTCTCCCAAGCCAATTTTGTTGGACTGAATGGACGTTAAATTTATTAATTAGACATATAAAATATGTATCTCCTGAAAGTGTTTAATGTATAAACTAACTTTCTTGAGTACAGATGAAAGATTCATGTGTTCTTCTTGTCACTGCTGGAGATTCCTGCGTGAGCAAAAGGAAGAAATCAGTATGAAATATGAGCTGGAGTCTTTTTGTATCACGTCGCGGGAATGGCTCTTTTACACAATTACCTTCAGGCAATAAGATAGACTTTTTTTTTCTTTCTTCCTTTCCCTTTTGCTTTAAAACTAAAATTTGTGTGCCCTGTGAGATCCAGGAATGGTAAAGGATCTTAAGAAGAAGCAATTTACTGAAGCACAGTTGGAAGCCATGTGTCATTACATTAACAGCTAGGAAATTACCGGAGCCAGCACACCACACTGGCATCAGGGTTGCCAATGGCAGTCCGAAATGGAGTGGGTTGGCTTCCAGAAACCTGAGCTGACCTTTAAATATGAAGTCATGCTGACTCGAAGCCCCAGGCAGTGTTCCAAGTAGCAAGATGCTCTATGGGTAGCAGCCACAGTGGTAGTTTCAAAACCAACTATAATTTTGGGAGGTCACCAACAACACTTTTGCCATCTTCAAATATTTTTTGTGAAAGAAATGACACTAGGATAAACCAGACAAAAAATAAAGACCTCTGTTACTGTCATGTAAATAGTATAATCATGAAACATCTCAACTGCAAAAGCAGAAAAGTGCTGTCTTGTTAATGTAGAACTCCAAAGAAGTTACAGTTTTAAGTTTCCAAAGACTGAGATTAGGGGTCGATGTGAGCTTGTTTCTTTTTGATAGCATCAACAAACCATTAGATTTGTCACCACCCCACAAAACACACATGCAAATCTCAGACCTACAACAAACATACTGGCACGAAATCCCAAATTACCTGTGGAGTAGAAAAGCCAGGACCGTTAATGGGTATGTCTAGGAATATCACAGAGCTCAGGGGGCTGGGCTGCCCCTTTCCCAAAGTAGAGGCTTGGCATAGACATTGGGCTTCGCGTGCCTGATTGCACACTGGGACTCCAACAGAAATTGTCTGTACTTGAGGTTAGTTATCAACAAACCTTAAAAATAGAAGCAAGCAAGGGGAATCAATATTCAGTAACTAAGAGCAAAGCAATCAGAGTGAAAATTTGTAGGGAAAACCATATATTATATGTGATTATGGGTGTTTCAAAAAAAAAAAAAATCCAGCATTGACTCGTTAAGCCTGTATGGCAGCTATTTTCATTCTCAAAGCACATTTTTAACATTCTTTTGTGCAAGGAAAGTTGAGACACATGTTACAGTATCCTGGCTGGAAAGTAAAAACAGCATCTACTTTATAAAAATATAGTTTAAAGTTCATATCACTTTATTGTATAACATCAAAAACAAAATAGATTCAAGACTTCTTGTAATAGTAAAGAAAACAAAAATATAACAGTTTTTTAGCTATAATATTAAGCAGCACTAGTATACAATATACACTTGGTAGTGGTAAATTTTGTAAAAATGTACTTCTTCCTGCTTAGGGAGCTGACTCAGAGAAATACATTAACTTTAAAGTTAGTCTAAAAATCTGATCAAAAGGCAGAAATTGTTGGGCGTGGTGGCTCATGCCTGTAATCCCAGCACTTTGGGAGGCCGAGGCAGATGGATCACCTGAGGTCAGGAGTTTGAGACCAGCCTGGCCAACATGGTAAAAACCTGTCTCTACTAAAAGTACAACAAAGTAGTTGGGCCTGGTGACGCACACATGTAACCCCAGCTACTCAGAAGGCCAAGGCAGGAGAATCCTCTAAATCCGAGAAGTAGGGGTCGCAGTGAGCCAAGACAGGGCCACTGCACTACAGCCTGGGTGATGGAGTGAGATCCCGTCTCAAAAAAAAAAAAGCAAAACTTATCAGTTTGTGTTTTTTAAAAAAAGCACACAAACAGAACAAGATAACTATACTTTGTCTACAGGATACTCACTTTAAGTACAAAAATACATGTAAGTTGAAAGTAAAAAGATGGAAAAGCTGTATCAATGTATTCTCTGGTTCTTGTAGGAAAACAGCAATCAAAAGAGAGCTCTGGTGAATATAAATAACATCAGATGAAATCACTATTAAAAGAAGTTTCTAGACATAAGAGGAATATTTTATTATGATAAAATGTTCTACCCATTAGGAATTAGAAGGATGTATGCACCTAAAAACAAAACCCTAAAATTCATGAGGCAAACAGACATAATTGAGGAAGAAACATACAGTTTAGCAGTAATAATCAAATATTTCAATACCTCACTTTTAATAATGGATAGAAAAACAAGGCAAAATATCAACAAAGATCTGTAAAACTTACAAAATTCTATTCAGCAACTAGAACTAACAGACATTGATAGTACACTCCATCCAACAAGAGCATAATACGCCTTATTTTAAAGCACACATGGACCATTCTCCAGAATAGACCACGTGCTTAGCAATAAAACAAGCCTCGCCTGGAGCAGGGTGTCTCTAATCCAGAGACTGAAGGGGAAGGATCCCTGAAGCCCAGGAGTCGGAGACCAGCCTGGGAAACATAGTGAGATTTCATCTCTAAAAAGTAAAATAACATTTAAAAAGTTTTTTTTTTTTTAGTCTTCAGTAAATTTAAAATGATGAATTCATAAATACTATTTTTTTTTACAGTTTTTATCCTTTGACCAACCATCTCCTCCTCCCCGAATCCTCTCAGCTCATGTAATCACCATTCTCCTCCACTTCTGAGTTCAGCTCTCTATAGATTACAGATGTCGGTAAAAGTATGCAGCATTTATCTTTCTGCACCTGGCTTATTTTAAGGTTTGCCTACGTTGTTGCAAATGACAAGATTTCCTTCCTTTTAAAGGCTAAATAATATTTCTTTTTGTACATATACCAGATTTTCTTTGCCTTTTTTTTTTTTTGAGATGGAGTTTTGCTCTTGTTTTCCAGCCTGGAGTGTAGTGGCACAATCTTGGCTCACCACAATCTCGGCCTCCTGGGTTCAAGCTATTGTCTTGCCTCAGCCTCCTGAATACCTGGGATTGCAGGCATGCATCACTATGCCTGGCTAATTTTGTATTTTTAGTAGAGATGGGGTTTCTCCATGTTGGTCAGACTGGTTTCGAACTCCTGACCTCAGGTGATCTGCCCGCTTGGGCCTCCCAGAGTACTGGGATTACAGGTGTGAGCCACTGTGCCCAGCCGATTTTCTTTATCAATTCAGCCATTGAGAGATACTTAGTTTGGCTATTGTGAATAATGTTGCAATGAACATGGGAGTGCAGATACCTCTGCAAGATACTGATTTCATTTCTTTTGGCTAGATACATAAGTAGTAGGATTTATGAATCAGATGGTGGTTCAATTTTAAGTTTTAGATGAACCTGTTTTCTATAATGGCTATGCTAATGTATCTTACCACTAACAGTGTGCAATGATTCCCTTTTCTCCACATCCTCTGCAACTTTGGTTTTTTTCATCTTTTTGATAATAGCTATTTTAATAGGTAAAGTGATATCTCTTCCTGGTTTTAATTTGCATTTTCCTGATGATCAGTGATGATGGGCACTTTTTTCATATGCTTATTGATCATTTGTATTTCTTTTGAGAAATGTCTATTTAGATCTTTTGTCCGTTTTTCAATCAGGTTATTTGTTTTCTTAGTATTGAGTTGTGTTCCTTATGTATTTAGGATACTAACCCCTTATGACATGTATATGGTTTGCAAATATATTATGCTATTCCATAGGCTCCCTCTTTACTCTATTGATTGTTTCCTTGGCTGTGCAGAAGCTTTTTAATTTGATGTAATCTCACACTTTTGTTGCCTCTGCTTTTGGGTTCATATTAAAAAAGTTATTGGCCAGACCAATGTCATGGAGCTTTTCCCTTGTTTTCTTCCCATTTACAGTTTCAGCTTTTATGTTTAACTCTTTATTCCATTTTGAGTTGATTTTTTATATCTGATGTGAAATGAGTCTAATTTCATTCTGCTACTTGTGAATGTCCAGTCTTCCTAACACTATTTATATATTATTTTTCTTATTCTGTGTTTTTGACAGTTTTGTCAAAAATCAATTGACTGTGAATGTGTGGGTTTATTTCCAGTCACTCTCTTCTGTTTTGTTGGTCTTTGTGCCTGTTTTTATGGCAGAATCATGCTGTTTTGATTACTATAGCTTTGTAGTATATTTTAAGTTAGGCAGTGTGATACTTCCAACTTTGTTATTTTTGTTCAAGATTTCTTTGGCTATCTTTTGTCTTTTGTGGTTCCATATAAATTTAAGAATTTTTTTTTTCTATTTCTGTAAAGAATGCCCTTGGAATTTCAGTCAGGATTGCATTGAATCTGTAGATTGCTTTGGATAGTATGGACATCTTAACAATATTAATTATTCCATTCCATGAAAATGGGATATTTTTTCATTTATTTTGTACTTTTCAATTTCTTTCATCAGTTTTTTATAGTTTTCAGCATATAGATCTTTCACTTCCTTGATTAAATTTATTTCCTTTTCTTTGTAGCTATTGTAAATGGGATTGTTTTCTTTTTCAGATAGTTTATTGTTAGTTATCAAAATGCTACTAATTTTTGCATGCTGAATTTACGTCCTGCAAAACTTTACTGAATTTGTTTATTAGTTCTAACAGTTTTTTGTTGACTGTTTGGGATTTTTAGTATATACAATTATGTTTTCTGCAAACAAGGACAATTTAATTTCTGTCTTTCCAATTAAAATGCCTTTCATTGCTTTGTCTTGCCTAGTAGTCCCAGCTAGAACTTCCAGTGCTGTGTTGAATAGATGCGGTGTGACTGAACATCCTTGTATTATTCCTGATCTCAGAGGAAAGGCTTTCAAATTTTCACCACTGAGTATGATAGTAACTATGAGTTTGTTATGCAGATCCCCTCCCTTATCTGCAGTTTTGCTTTCTGTGGTTTTAGCTACCTGCAGTCAATCATGGTCTGATAATATTAAATTGAAAATTTCAGAAATAATTCATGAGATTAAAATTGTGCACAATTGTGAGTAGTGTTATAAAGTCTCATGCTATCTTGCTCAGTGATGCCCAGGACATGCCTGTGTCCAGTGTATTTACACTGTGTACAGTACCCACCACTTTGTCTTTGACATCATTTGCTCTGGACATCCAGCAATCAACTTACTCATGGCCAGATAATCTAGGATTACCCAAAGCAGATGATTCTTATCTAAAGGCAACAATACTGCATGACACAATTCCTACATCATTTGTCCAATTTCTTCTCATCATGTAAATATTGTAATCATCACATATCATCACAAGAATAGGAATGAGTACAGTACAATAAGATACTTTCAGGAAGAATCCACATTCATAAACTTTTATAATATATTGCTGTAATTGTTCTGTTTTATTTTTAATTGCTATTACTTTTACTGTGCCTAACTTATAAATTGAACTTTATCATAGGCATGTATGTGTAGAAAAAAAACATAATATATGCAGGGTTCAGTACTATTTGCTGTTTCAGGGATCCATTGGGGCTCTTGAAACACATCCCCCATGGAGAAGGGGGAACTACTGTACATTGCATTTGGTGTATTGAAGTATATTCTCTCTATGCCTAATTTGTTGAGAGTCTTTATTATGAAAATGTATGGAATTTTATCCAGTATTATTCCTGTATCTACTAAGATGAGTGCATGGTTTTTGCCCTTTGTTATGTTAATATGGTGAATCACATTAATTAATTTACTAATGTTAAACCTTCCTTGCATCCCTGGGATAAATCCCACTTAATCATTGTGAATGATCCTTTTAATGAGATGTTAAATTCACTTAGCTATATATATATATATATATGTATATATATATATATGTGTGTGTGTGTGTGTGTGTGTGTGTATATATATTTTTTTTTTTTGAAATGAAGTCTCACTCTGTCTCCCAGGCTGGAGTGTGATGGTGCTATCTTGGCTCACTGCCACTTCTGCCTTCTGGGTTCAAGCGATTCTCTAGCCTCCGTCTCCTGAGTAGCTGGGATTACAGGGGCCCACCACCATGCCCGGCTAATTTTTGTATTTTCTTTTTCTTAGTGGAGACAGGTTTTCACCATGTTGGCCAGGCTGGTCTTGAACTCTTGACCTCAGGTGATCCACCTGCCTCGGCTTCCTAAAGTGCTGAGATTACAGGCATGAGCCACAGTGCCCAGCCCAAGGCTGTATTTTTTTACAAAAATAATATAGCCAGCCCAGGCTATATTTTTTTGAGGATTTTTGCATCATGTTTATGAGGAATATTGACCTGTAATTTTATTTTCTTGTAGTGTCCTCATCAGGTTTTAATATCAGGATCAACTGGTCTTGAAAAATGAGTTTGAAAGTATTGCCTCCTTTTAATTGTTTTTGAAAAAGTTTGAGAAAGACTGATAGTTCCCCTTGAAATGTTTGGTAGAATTCAGCTGGGCTTAAGGTATTCTACTTTGTAGATTCCATCTTGGTAGGTCGTATGTGTCTAGGAATGTATCTATTCCTTCTAGGTTATCCTATTTGTTGGTATAAAATTATCCATAGTAGTTTCTTATGATCCGTTGCATTTCTGTGGTATCAGTTTTAATGTATCCTCTCTCATTTCTGATTTTATTTGAGCCTTTTTTTCTTAATTCAGCTGAAGGTTTGCAATTGTGTTTATCTTTTCAAGAAACCAGCTCTTAGTTGATCTTTTCGACTGTTGATCTAGTTTCTATTTCTTTTATTTCTGCTCTGATCTTTAGTATGTCCTTCCTTCCATTAACTTTGTGCTTGGTTTGTTCTTTTTTTTCTAGTTCCTTGAGGTATAACATTAGATTGTTTATCTGAGATCTTTCTTTTTTTGATGTACTTTTGCTATAAACCTCCCTTCTTACACAGCAAAAGGGAACACTTTCAAATAAATTCCATGAGGCCAGTATTACTCTAATACCCAAATCAGACAAATATATTACATTCAAAGACCAATGTATCTTATGAATATAGATACAAAAATCTTCAACTAAATACTAGCGCACAGAATGCAGCAGCATATGTATGATATATACACACAGCCAAGCGAAATTTATTCCAAGGCTGCAAAGTTAGTTTTACATCTTAAAGTCAGTTAATGTAATATACAATATCAATAAAATAAAGGGCAAAAACTCAATTATTTTAAATATGTAGAAATTGCATTTGTCAAAATTTAACATCTTTTCACAATAAAAGCTCTCCATGAATTAGAAATAGGGGAAAACTTTCTCAACTTGTAAACAGCACCTTTGTAAAATCCAAAGCTAATATCGTTATTTAATATTGTAAGATAATGTTTTGCCCTTAAGATCAGGAGACAGACAAAGATGTCCACTCTCAATACTTCGGTTACATACTGGATGTTCTAGCCATGCAATAAGGCAAGAAAATGAAAAAAAAAATAGCATTCAGTTTGTCCATTTTGGAAAGGAAGTAAAGCTATTTCTATTTGAAGAAAACCATGATCTTATATATAGGAAATCTTAAGAACTCCACTAACAACTACCAGAAATAATAAACAAGTTCAACAAGATTGCAGAAATATGACATCAATATATAAAATTCAATTATATTCCTATAAACTAGTAATAAGCAAAATGAAAATAAATCAAGGAAATGACTCTATAAGCATCAAAAAAGAATAGCATACTTTGAATACATTTAACAAAAATTCTCATGGATAAATTTAACAGAGGAACTGAAATATGTTTATGCTGGAAACAATTATATATTGTTTAGAAAAATTAAAGATGACTTAAATAAATACAAACATATTTCATGTCGATAAATCAGAGAATTAATATTGTTAAGATAACAAACCTTTTACATTTGATCTAGGGATGCATGTAGGACATCATAGGTGGTAAAATCACCATGAACAGGAAAGAAAATTATGACTGTATTAGAACACAATGAGTATACCATTTTGGTAAAAGTAAACGTATATATGGAGGAGCTGTAGGAGACAGAGTCTAATTTATGAAGAATCTTGAATGTCAATATTAGAAGTTGAAATTTAATTTTTTAATTCATGAGTATCCCATACAGCTTTTGAACAATGAGGTGAAATCACCAAGTGGTTTAGAAACTTAAGTCTGAATTATATGTGCAAATTTGGCTAGATAGGAAGGCACCAGAGACAACAAGATCTAAAATTTAGTCTGAAAGTCACGGTCAGAGTGAACTTAGACTGCTCTCCCTTAGTTCCTGTAGTCTCTACTGTCCAATATGGTAGTCACCAAGCACAGACACATTCAGTTTTAATCATCTTAAATTTAATTAATTCAAATTTAACTGATTTAATTTAATTAATTAAATACTCTTTCACCATTGCTCTAATGACAGATAAAGGCACTAACTGAATTTCTGGCCTAAGATGTGAGAATTCGAACTATAAAGAAAAAATTAAAGGTAGTATGTGATTGTAAGAGACATGTGAAAAAAAATAAAAACTAACTCTTTATCAGTCAACTACCCAGATTAATAGTAAGATTATTTACTTGGTATTTGAGTTTGAAGTACCCTTTGTTTGTGAGCAGGTTTTAGCCTTTGTGTTAATCTGTTTCACACTGCTGTAAAGAACTATCTGAAACTGGGTGATTTATGAAGAAAAGAGGTTTGACTCACAGTTCCGCAGGCCTGGCAGGAAGCATGACTTGGAGCCTCAGGAAAGTTACAATCGTGGCGGAAGGCGAAGGGGAAGCAAGGCATGTCTTCTCATGGCGGCAGCAGAGAGAGGCAGCATGAAGCCGGAAGTGCCACACACTTTCAAACAACCAGATCTCATGAGAACTCATTGTCACTCCCACGATTCCATCACCTCCCACCAGGCCTCTCCCGGGGGCATGTGAGGACGGCAATTTAAGATGAAACTTGGGTGGGGTCACAGGGCCAAACCGTATCAGCTTTATTTACAATGTCTTAACAGTAGAAAGGGGAACACAGTGCGTCGGCATTCGTCCCGTGGCGGGCCGGCCTCTGACGCACTCTCGCTCTTCCCGCCATGTTTCATGCCTCAGGTTCTTCAGGTAACTGTGAACACCCGGAAACAGTCACACTAAAGGCTTTCTGTCCCTTTTACTAGAAAACTAAAACCTGCCCAGAACCTCCTTTTCCTCCAGTCAATTTCTGCTTATATTGGCTAGTACCACGCTGCTTCAGCTCCCATAAAAGCAAGGGAGCCTAGGAGCATGAGTGCTTAGCTTTCATAGTTTCTGTAGTGGGAGAGCTACAGAGGAGACAAAGATTGTAAATGGCTGTGGATCAGAGGACTTCGGGTCTATCACAACTCTATGATTTCTATATATCAAACTTATTATGTAACAGTTGTTAATGGGTACGAAATACGTAGTTAGAAAGAATGAATAAGACATACTATTTGAACACACAACAGGGTGAATGTAGTGAACAATAACTTAGTTGTACATTTTGAAATAACCAAAAGAGAGTAATGGGATTGTTTGTAACACAAAGAATAAATACTTGAGGGGATGGATACCACATTCTCCATGATGTGATTATTCCACATTGCTTTTCTGTATCAAAACACCTTATGTATTCCAGAAATAGATAGAAATAGATACACCTACTATATACTCACAAAATCTAAAAATAAAACATTTAATTTCCAAAAGGCAAAAACATGGTTAAGGAATTATTTTAGATAGTGTGTTCCATTACATATTCCCAGCCACACATCAATTTAAGTATACAAGTTGAATCAATTATTCTGGCTTTTGAGTGTTCTTCCATTATACTGAAACTGTGTCATCTGACAGATGTATATTTCAGATTTTTATTTTAGAAAGAATGATACATTTCAGCTGTCTCAGTTTTGTTTTTCTTCAAGAATGTCAAATGAGCAGATATCACTGTGAACAGGCAGTAAGTTGGAACTGGATGCCAAAAATGTAGCGATTGATTTTTATATAAAAGTGGATTAATGCTATTGAGCTCTACTTTGTTTGATGTATTATTCATATCTAGAAGTTATTTATGCTTATATATCACAAAAAAGGAGACATAAAAAACCATAGAAAATAATAATTTGACAGAAACACATAATTTATGATATAATCAAAACTACTAACAGTGCATCACAATACTTTCTTAATGGTTGAGCAGGATGCAATTAAATATTTGCAAAATTAGATTACAAACAATTTAGTCCAAAGTACATTTAAAAGGGCAGTTAGAAAACATTAAAACTACATATACTCTTCTCAATGGTAGTAACTACTATATTGGACCCTGGAAATAAATAAACTTTTAATCCTGAGGAACACACTGCTGCTTTTAAGCTTTCATATTTGTTTTCTGGGTGCACCGGTGTAACAGGGGTATAGTTCCACAGTCCATTCCCAGGGTATCTCAATGCATCGGGGATACCAACTCACACTGGAGATTTGAAATGGGGGAGATGAGCCCCTAAACACTATCCTGTCAGTATTCCATCCAGTCCTAAAAATTCAGAAGATCCATAAACTGGAGCTCATGCATATAAGTAGCTCAGAAACAATAGTTTTCCATGACTCTTTCTTAACACTCACTCCAAAGGGCATCCTGCTTTCTTTGCTGGACCTGGGTTAGTGAGCGCCAAGCTTCTCAAATAAACTCTTAATATTTTTGAGCACACATTAAATGAAAACTATGTGATGATGATAATGGGGAAGATAGAGACATGAATAAGATGTAATTCTTCTAATTCAATAATTCCCTTTCTAAAAAGGAACATAAATGCCTAGAACAATTTTCCAGAAGTGGAGAGGTTATTAGTGACACAATTAAGAATAAAATAATGTGTTTTATAGAAGCATGCATTTTAGTGAGCTTTCAGATTAGCTAAAAAGATTTAAATTACTTCTAACATGGGTATATGCACACACAAACATTTTTCACCTTCAAGAAAAGCATATTTTCATTATGAAATATTTAATAGAATAGTAGAGAGAATGCAATGAACGTAGACCCACATGTGTATATGTGAATGTATTTAATATAATTGCTGGTTTGTGGTGTATACATATATTCCTCAAATATTGACAAATTACTCTGCAAAGTGGTTGTGCAAATTTAAATTTCCACTAGCTGCATGTTAGGAATTTTATGTCCCCATATGCTTACTTTGGAGTCTTAGCATTGTCAGACTTGCAAAATCTTGTTGCTATATTCTGTTGCTGTATTCTGTCTCACTTTGATTTTAATATGAATTTCTCTGCCAAAAAAATAAAACCGAGAGTGTTTTTGTATATGTATTTTTCACTAGTATGTCCTATAAGTTTTGTGACTTACCTTTTCATATTGTTTGCTTGTTTTTCAATTAGGATCCTCATTTAAAAAATATATTGATTTTTGGGAGTTCTTTATATATCTTGCATTCTAATCTGTCGTCACTTGCATGCGTTGCAAATGTTTTCTCCAGTCTAGACGTGTCTTTCTATTTGTCATAGTATGTTTTGTAACATAGAAATTTCAAGCTCTAAAAGAGTTGACTTTATCAGTTTTTCCTTTGTAATTATAATTTTGAGCTCTTTAAAGAAATCTTTCCTAGCCTGGAGTACATCTTCTTCAATATTTTTTTCAAAAATTATTGAAACTATTTTTCAAAAACAATGTTAAAGTATTTCTTTTTTACACCTTAATCTTGAATTTATCTGAAATTTTCTTTTTATGTTTATCTAATTATATTCTTTCAATGAGGTTAAACAGCTCTGTTCATCAAAACACGGTTCCACTGTTTTTTCAAGCCTCTTCTGCTACTTATGAAGTTTCCTTGCATTGTGGGTTTGTTTCTGGGCTATCCGCTCTGTTGCTCTGGTCTGTCCTGGTGACAGTTCTACAAGGCATTCATCACCATAGCTTTATAGCAGGTCGTGATATCTAGGAGGACTAATGGACCCATTCTTTTCTTCAGGAGTGTCTTGACTAGTTTTAGTCCTTAGCATTTACATATGAACACTTAAGTCAGTTTTAAAAGTTTCCTAAAAGGAATCCCATTGGGATTTATGTTGAAATTGCATTGAATTGACAGGTAAATTTAGGCAAATGATATTTTACTGTGTTGAGTGTTTTCACATATGATATACTATGTCTTTCTGTTTACTTAAGTCTTCTCTGGTCTTTTTTCAGTAGTACTGCATTTTCCCCCATAAAGGTGCTCCATATTGTTTTAGATGAATTTCCAGAAATATTAAATTCTTACAGCTATTATAAAATAGATGTCTTTAAAAGTATGCTTTCTGTTTATTTGTTATTGACATACAGGAGGGTTAATTTTTATGTTGATCATAGAGCTAGAAACACTTTTGAGTTCTTTAGTCCTATTAATTTATTTCTAGATTATCTTGAGTTTGTTGGACAAACAATAGTACTCTAGATGAGTATCCAAATTTTTATTTCTTCCTTTCTAATCCTATACATTCTATTTTTTCCATAATTTTTTATTGCTATATTGACTAGAATCTTCTGCCCAATTTTAAATATAATAGTGAAAGGAACATTTCTCTTGGTCTTGAATTTAAATGGAATGCTTTAACATTTCACAATTAAATTTGATATTTGCTGTCAAACTTATTTGACTGTCATCAACACTGTGAGGTAAAAATATTCATTTTGCAGTTAAAAAAAACTGAGGCTTAGCAACATTAAATGATGTGCATAAGATCACTCAAAATGGCAAAAGTAGTAAGGAAACCCAGGACGAATGACCCTGATATGGTTTGGCTGTGTCCCCACCCAAATCTCATATTTAATTGTAAATTTCATGATTCCCATGTTTCACAGGAGGAACCCTGTGGGTGGGAATCATGGGGGTGGGTCTTTCCCATGCTGTTCTCATGACAGGGAGTAAGTCTCATGAGATCTGATGGTTTAAAAAATGGGAGTTTCCCTGCACAAGCTCTCTCTCTTTGCCTGCTGCCATCCATGTAAGAGGTGACTTGCTCCTCCTCACCTTCCACCATGATTGTGAGGCCTCCTCAGCCATGTAGAACTGTAAGTCCAATAAATGTCTTTCTTTTGTAAATTGCCCAGTCTTGAATAAGTCTTTATCAACTGTGTGAAAATGGATTAATACAGACCCTAAGGCCCTTTTCCTTTCCAAGACACAGTGCTGCTTTGCTAGAAAGCCTCAGGACTGCTGCCACCCTGGGCCACATGTTGTTCACACATGGAATGCAGCACTGTGTGCAGAGTCTCGGTGTGGACTGTCAGCCCCAGCTGGCTCCAGACAAGCTCCACCAGAGACCAGACCTTCCCAGTCAGAGGCACATTTGAGTGCACCACTGGTTTCAAGGTGAACCCTTTCCCTCAGGTCGGGGGAGCAAGTGTGGCAGAGTTTCCATGCTGCCAAACATGATACCACTGTGCATTGGGAAAGGGTGCTTGCTGTGATGTTTCTAATGAGTCAGAAAGTCTTCCATTTTTTCAGTGTCATGCTCAATGCTGCAGCAGGACTTTTAATAAAAATATTAGCTGGCCAGGCACGGTGGCTCACACCTGTAATCCTAGCACTTTGGGAGACTGGGGTGGGCAGATCATCTGAGGTCAGGAGTTCAAGACCAGCCCGACCAACATGATGAAACCCTATCTCTACTAAAAAGACATAAAATTAGCCGGGCATGGTGCCACATGCCTGTAATCTCAGCAACTCAGGAGGCTGAGACAGGAGAATCAGTTGAACTCAGGAGGTGGAGGTTGCAGTGAGCCGAGATCATGCCATTGCACTCCAGCCTGGGCAGTAAGAGTGAAACTCTTTCTCCAAAAAAAAAAAAAAAAATCAGACTCTTTACTTAGAGTTGTCCCATGCCTGTCATAAGTCTTACCCCCTGGCTGCTCTAATTAGGATTTTTCTAAGCCTGAAAGGGAGAGTGAGAGGGCTCATTAGTACTTTTGTAAACTTTATTGTTTACTTATTTGTGTTGTTTCATTCTTAATCAAAGGATGCAGATATTGCTTTTTACCTTCATTGCATGTTTTAAATTCAGCTATTGAACACCTTATTAATATATATTTTTACTGGCAACCAGCTTATCTCTGTTCATCTCAGCCTCTAATTGGCTGGTCTTTTCTCCCTCTCTGGAGTGGCTACAAGCTCTCATGAATGCTGATAGCACAGAAATCACTAGGTCTGCTCATTCCCACTTTTTCCATCAGAAACATCGTCTGTACTGTGACACATCCTCAGTCTTCTATAAGTTGACATTTCCAAGGTTTTGTTTCTATTTCTAGACCAAACAAAATAAATACAAAAACAAAAGGTTGAACAATGTCAGCAATGCAGAGACACAGCTTAATTTCTTTCAGAACAAGCAAAACAGCCCAAACTTCACCTTGAAGAGTACTATTAGAATATGATTTTTAAACAAATGAAAAATAAACTATATAGTGAACATAGACAGGTTGAATGAGGTACCTGGGTTTCTAGGATATTGTTATGAATACAAAGTTGAATGTTTTTATCAAAGAATTACTCAAGTTAATATTTTCCATGAAATCATGTTTACATTTCATTTACAAAAACCTCAGCTTATTTTATGAGAGTTGGAGTAGGAAATGACAAACCGTGTCTGTATAAAAAGTAATTAAGTGCAAATTAATAAGCATAAATTCAATAACTAGCAAAGCAAATGAAATGAATGAAATAAAAATAAAGTAGAAGTCCCTCCAACTTCTCAAAGAACTTAAAACAGAACTACAGAACTCCATTCAATTCAGTAATCCCATTATTGGATGTATATCAAAAAGAAAACAAATTATTCTACCAAAAAGACACATGCACTCACATGTTCATTATAGCACTATTCACAATAGCAAAGACATGGAATAAACCCAGGTGCCCATGAACGGCGGACAGGATAAAGAAAATATGGTACATATACACTATATAATACTACAAAGCTGTCAAAAAGAATGAAACCATGTTTGTTGCAGTAACGCGGATGCAGCCGGAGTTCATTATTTTAAGCAAATTAATGCAGAAACAGAAAACCAAATAGTGCTTGTTCTCACTGACAAGTGGAAGCTAAACATTGGGTACCCATGGACGTGAGATGTCAACAAGCAGCACTGAGAACTGCCAAGGAGCTATCGTTTGGCTGTGTCACCACCCAAATTTCATCTTGAATTGCAGTTCGCACACTCTTCACACATCATGGGAGGGCCCAATGGGAGGTCACTGAATCATGGGGGCAGTTACCCTCAGTTCGCATGATAGTGAGTAAGTTCTTACAAGTTCTGATCGTTCCATGAGGGACCTTCCTCCCTTTTTGCTTAGCACTTCCACCGCATGAAGAGGTACTGTTTGTCTCCCCTTCCACCCTTCCACCATGATTGCATTAATAAGTTTCCTGAGGCCTCCACAGCCTGTGGAACTCTGAGTCAATTGAACCTCTTTCTTTTATAAATTATCCAATCCAGGGTAAGTCTTTATTAGCACCATGAGAACAGACTAATATGAGGGGGGAGAAAGGGAAGGGGGACAAATGTTGAAAAATTAAGTACTGAATACTATACTCAGTATCTGCGTGACAAGATCAATTGTATTCCAAATCTTAACATCACACAATATACTCAGGTAACAAACCTGCACATGTACCCCCTTAGTCTAAAATAAAAGGTGAAAACCATTCATTCCTGCTTAAAAGAATTTTAAAATATTGAATTTTTACTTAAAGGAAAATTTACATCTCCAAACACCTCTCCTTGCCCTGACATGAAAACAATCTTGATTCTAAGCCCTGGGGTCCTCTCTGGCATTTGTTTGAGGGAGTTGGGTGAATCTCAGAATTGCTGATGGAAGTCATATTAGTCAATGTGCAAATGGTTTTTAAAATTAATAATATGAAATGTCTACAATTAAAATGTAGAGAAAAACAATAGATGTTGGTGTAGATGTGGTGAAAAGGGAACACTTTTACCCTGCTGGTGGGCATGTAAATTAGTACAACCACTCTGGAAAACAGTATGGAGACTCCTTGAAGAATTAAAAGTAGATCTACCATTCAATCCAGCAATCTCACTATTGCATCTCTTATTCAAAGGAAAAGAAGTCATTCTATTAAAAAGACACTTACCTGTACATATTTATAGCAGCAGGATTTGCAATTGCAAGGATATGGAACCAACCTAAGTGACCATTGACCAACAAATGGATAAAGAAAATGTGGGCTGGGCACAGTGGCTCATGTCTGTAATCCTCCACTGTGGGAGGCTGAAGCCGGTGAATCACCTGAGGTCAGGAGATTGAGACCAGCCTGACCAACATGGAGAAACTGTTTCTACTAAAATACGAAAATTAGCTGGGTATGGTGGTGTGTGCCTGTAATCCCAGCTACTCAGGAGGCTGAGGCAGGAGAATCACTTGAACCCTCACTTGAACCCAGGAGGCGGAAGTTACAGTGAGCCAAGATTGTGACATTATACAACAGCCTGGGGAACAAGAGCAAAATTTCATCTCAAAAAATATTAAATTAACAGTATGATATACAATGATAGAATAACATTAACTGCAAAAAACTGCTTTGAAAAGAACTTTAGTGTCAGACTTTTTTTTAAAAGTGCTGCAATCATGAACAAATAACAAATAAAAG